>BMAO01038711.1:0-64061 GCA_019973975.1 Trichonephila clavata | reverse complement strand
AGCTAAAATCACTCTAAAAATACATTTTTTCTCTTTTGCCGATGAATAATTGAAAAATAATAAGGGAAAGCAGATAATATAATTTAATTATTGCTCATACTGTTAACATTAGTTAAACAGAAAGTAGAAAAGGAATATGCTGCAAAAATATATTATATATAAATATTATTGACAAAAATACATGTTGGAAAGAAAAATTGTTGCTTCATAAAAACATTGTGTAAACTTTTTAAAACAAAATTGTAAGAGAATATTAATTAAAATTTTATGGGATACCTTTATATATATTTTACGGTTCATTATTTATTAGAGCAAGGCTTGTTGTGAGGACACTTTGGATTGAACTGCTTATTATTTTTGAAACAAGCCCCCATTTTTACTATTATACATCTTTTTTTTGCACGAGAACTTTTTAAATACTTGTTCAATACCGCAACTTTGAGCTGTTTCAACAGGTCAAAGCGTTGTGCCAATATTTGGAACTTCTTCAATGGAAATTTTTATTCTCGCTGACATACTGAACTGATATTCAGAGTACAATTTTTTTATTCGGCCATCTCTACTTCCTAATCGGAAAAACCCTTTCCAAAGACCTTGATGACCATCGGTTTGCTACACCTTCTTAGAGTTTTCCGGTTCCTCAGTCGAAATGATACATTTAGTGCTTTTTTTCTTCAAGTGGACAATAGACCGACTGCATCTGTTGTCAGCTGTCCATATCTTTCGTTTGACACGTGACCTTACTTCACATGTGTTCAGAAGGGATGGTCCACTATTATGAAGAAGAGATGCGTAGGATTGTGTATGCATGTGTATTGAATATATTCTTTTAAAACAAGACTTTTAACATTTGTATAATATTTATACTGCCTGATAGTACTTTTTAAAAATACTTTAAAATAATTTTATTCAGTCAATGTTATTTATACAATTGTAGTTTTGTTACATAGTTTCGAGTTTAAATTTGTTAGAAAAAACATTTCTTTTCGTGTATTTTGAGAATTTTTTTCTACTCTCTTGATAATTCAAATTTTTTCTCTCCAACTTCAAATTATCGAGAATCAACTGTACATATATATATGCAATATATTTACAGTAGGAAGTTTACATTTTAATTAGAGGTAGCTTAGTAATCGTGGCAGAAAAATTCTAAAGAGGATTGTTCGTGATCACATTGTTTATTTTAGTATGCTTCTTATACTAAGCCAAAAATACAAGAAATGGATCATTCAAATAGCAGTATTTATATATAGGGAAGAACCGGGAAAAAGATATTATAAAAAATACAGTCACGTGTCTAGGCGAAGGGAATAACTAGTTATTTATAGAAATGACATCATTGCTGAGGGCATATTAATCCCTATTACTAAAGAGCTTGGAAACCATTAATGATCCTATATTTCTTGGAATCGCCAATAAATCTATCAAATTTCAAGGTCTAAAGAATCAGTAATAAACTAACAAGTTTTTAATGCTTGAGAAGGAGGTGCGTTTTTGAAGTAGGGTATTAGGATCTATGAATTAGATGTTATAAATAAAGGAGATTCGAATTATGGGTAGATATCAATTTAAGTTAGTACATATATATATATATATATATATATATATATAGCAGTAAATAATTCAAAAGAAGACTAATAAATCCCAAGCATCCTAAGACCTAAGATCAGACCGGAAGAACCAAGAACATGGAACCATGACAAACCAAAAAGAAATGTATCTAGAGGGGAAAACTATTATGATTTCTTGAGCTGTCACTGGTTTAGGACAGTGAAACAGGATTAAACATTGTTTTGTGAGATCTCAACCTTCTCCTGCAGCAGAAATTGTTTCTACATAATAGCTTCCAGTATAAACTAAGGCAAAAGCCTAAAACCCACGTGGGTGAATATAACAGCAATATAATAGAAATTGCAATATTAAATTACCATAGGAATCCGGAAGAAATAGACAAATATAAATATGTATAAACAAAAATATTTGCAAGAGAGGTTAATAATGAATATAACCATAATTAACAATAATGTAAATGAGCAAAGAAACTCTAATCTTACCCGATGTATACAGATTCCACAAATGTACTGACTCACTGCATCAAAAACACAGCAATACTAAGAATAAAGGCGCCATCTATGTATATTTTTAGTAACTAAACTTAAAATATATATATAATAACTTAAACTATATATATATGTATATATATATTTATATATATATATATATAGTCAAAAGCTCAATTAGATCCTTGTTATAAAGAGTAGAGCGCAGGACTACATGCAGTTAAATTTTCCTCTACAGGGCACAACACTAGAAAGCTAACGAGAAAGTAGCTGTAGTATTCTTATTGGCAAAAATCTCTCTCATTTCTAGTTCTTTTGGTAAAACTGCGGCAGTATAACAGGAGCATATAGTTTACCAGACACTGTCGTGCGCCGGGAGTTCAACCATAAATTAAATGTTATTATATGCGATAAATCATGAAAAATGGGATATTGCTGTGATGGATTGGCTTACAAATCACTTTTGCGGACAAAGTGTTGAAACTTTAGAATGTAGTTTTATACTATCTGTTCCAGTGACTTCAGTTCAGTTCTATGATGCTGTTATATATTAACACTGTACAAAGAAGAGAGAGTAATAAAAGGTAATTTAATTTCAGAAAAATAATACAATATATTGATTTAAAAGAAAATGCCATGCCAATAGCATTATAATAAATTATATTTTTAATTAACCTATTTATAAGCAAATGAGACAGTCAGTTATAAAAGATTCTAATACTAAAATGTCCTTTTTTCATTGCATTTAATTAATATGATATACAATGTAATTAGTTTACTTCGTGCATAAATACTGAAGTAAAAACTCTGTAATTCTTAAAAATTCGTTTTATAACTGTGCTTGATTTATTCTATTATAATACCAGTCTAGAAAGTATTATTAAATTAATAAAAATGAATAAATCTCTAGCTTTGTAATAATAAAATACTTTAAAAATGTATGGATTGTATGTTTAAACAGTGGTGTTTTTTACATTTAATAAGCATTTAAAAATAAAATTATGAACGAAAGTAGTATTAGTTAACAAATGTGTAAGGACGACTTTTCTATCATTATTCATAGTATTTATAGTTGTTTTACAGCAATTGTTCTTTATTAGCAGTCAACATTTCACTATTCTTTTCTAATTATTAATACATAAACTGGAAGCAAAATGAAATTATGAGTTTCCAATTGATACTAAACAGTTATACATTCAAAACACCAGTTTTCATCCTTTCAAAAAATTAATCAAAATATTTATTAAATCAAAAAAGTTCTTTTAACTCGCGTAATAGATTAGAAAAAAAATATAGTACTTATCTTTCTCTCTCTCTTTATTTATAGAAAATCATCGAGATTTGGAAAAACAAGAGATTTTTGTAAATTTCTTCATCGTTTAAAAAGTAGAAAAGTGTTTATATCCATTTTACTGTTTTAAATCTACGTAACACTACGCAGAATTTAAACACAATAAACGGACGCATATGGGCTAATTCTACGTAACATTACATACGGACGCTCGGAGCATATAAATATCTGAAATGGATTTTAATAAATCTAAATTATTATGGCGCATTCGAAGTCATCTTTTATACTACTACAAAATCAAAACAAGCCTGCTGCTCTACATGCATGCGTGGAGCGACAGGTTTATCACAGTTGATAAGAGGACACATCAGAACAGTAGAACTTCGTTTATCCGAACGTTTATTATCCGAAGCGTCAAATATCTCAACCAAAGTTCGGATCCGTTTTAGAACAGTGCAATGCTCGACGTTTGTTTTCTGTGAGGCCAAAAGTGACGGGAAAACACAAGGTGAGGGATATTTCGGGAATTTCAGCTGTGTGATTTGGTAAACATCGCGCGGAATATTAGGTCAGTTTGTTTTGAAGTGAGGTGGTGTATACGTGCTCTTTTGTTGAGTTTTGTTGGTATAGAAACCTGCATGGCATACAATGCAGAAAACTGTGGATTTCAAATGCTAAATGATGACGAGATTGTGACTTCCGTGTAAGAAGAATCCGACCTTGTCGACGATAAAACGGATGGAGACGAGGACATCAACAACGAAAGTAGCAAATCCTGACTCGTTTACTGCGTTAGAGACAGCTATGGAGTGGTACCAACAACAATCAGAGTGGTGTTCTACTCAACTACTTCTGCTGCAGAGAATCAGATATCTTGCATTGAAAAAACGAAGGTGCACAATCGTGCAGCGAAAAATAAGTGAATATTTTCCACAATCTGGGTAACATTGCCACATTTTGCACCTATTTTGCTTTCTCTTCAAGCACGATTCCCACATGTGGTGATTTTCAACATGTGTATAGTGTCTAATATCATATACCGCATGGATCGCATTCGGTTTTCGGTTACCCGAAAATTCGTGTATCCGAACGGTGTCCGGTCCCAATTGATTCGAATAAACGAAGGTTTACTGTATGCTTAAGTCAAGGAGTATTAGGATCGATACTGAAAATATATGTTATTGTTCCTTAACCCAGTTGATCCAAAGAAACGTCTAGATCAAGTACAAAAACCCATGCGGATTTAAGCAATGAAGAACTGTAACAGGACTTCAGAGCAACTGGCTTTTATGGCAACCTGTACAATTCAAGATGTGGGCAGGAACGGCGTGGGTCACATTGTAATTTGGACAAGGAGGGTAAACTTTAAGACCCACTTCATGCCGTTGAGCTCGAGTATGTCCACTGCGAACACTAGCATGAGTAGTTTCATCTCGTCCACTGCATGTCCCAAGCAAAGCAGCACCAGGATGATTACCTTCATACCACTCATGTATGAAAAAAATATGAAGGAAGTTACTTACACATTTATCAACAAAAACACAGCATATTAATTTCAAATTTTTTTTTCATATACCAAAATAATTTGAAAGAAAAGCACTACCCGAGTTAGATGAACCAAATCAACCAATTTGGTTGATTAAAAATATCTAAGGAGCTATTTGATTGTTGAATAATATCTAAGGATCACGTTATTTGACGATTTTTTAAACGAGGATACATTACATTTAATCCAAAGACTATTAATAAATCACGGGGGCTGAGATTTGGAAAAATCGGTTTATGTGTAATATCAAAGGAAGAGTAATATTTACGCATGCATAATTGTATATGGCTCTGTCAAGGTACAAAACTCAAGCCGGAATAAATATTAAGTGCAATTTAGAGGACAATGTATTGAAAAAAATAAAACTACATAATACTTTCAGATTACAGTTTTACAATTTGGGTAATGAATATGAATAGTTGCAGTTGCAACATTTGTACAATGGGGGTTAGTTCATCGTTAGTCATTTTTAAAAAAATTAAGATGGGGAGCAAAAAAACAAAATATTTGAATGTTTTTAAATATCAGGGCTTTTACTTTCACTTGAATTTCCTTGTTCATTGAATATTAAAAATATTTACATTGTTTCACTGGATATTTTATTATCTTTATATAATAGAATTAATTTCATATGATGGTCATAACTATTTATTGTAAAAAAATATGTAATAATTATATGAAGTCAAATGTTTACTCACTATCAAAATATATATGAAGTTGATTTTTTTTCTTGTTATTTCTTTCTACTCCAAAAACGAAAGGAAACGTACAAAACAAAACTTCCACCATTCAGATTAATAATACTTACTCTAAATCTGGTGTATAACACTCAACTAATCTTTCAAGCTGCATTTTTTAATTTTTAGGTATACTCACCGTACAAATCGCATCCCCTTTTTTACGAAGAAATTTGAAATTTACGTGTGCTATACTCTTATGCTTTGAATACATTTACTCGAGGTGTTAATCCAAGTTTCAGAAACAAAAAATAGTATACATCTAGTACTTCAGCACTTTAAGTTCATTAGAAATGCCATTTGTTTAAAATGAAGAGCATTTTCATAGAAAAAGAAGTTTATATTTTTTATACCCATCTCTTTTTTCTTTAATTTTAAAGCTCTCGTTTTTATACCCGACGTATAAAGCACAACCTTTAATTCCTACCTTATTTTTTATGCTCAAAGTGCGTATTATATGGCGGATTTTACGGTAAATTAAAACATAAAGAAATAGCCGTATAATCTCATTCAGAGGCATTTAAAATGTGAATTCATTCCTTTCGCTTTTTGAAAATAACCCACCTTCATTTTCAAAGACATATCAACTTTGGACACATTTTAAATAAAACAATTTATTGATCTATGCAAAAGAAAGCAAAAATAATCTGAATAATCAAAATACGATAATAAATTTAAAACAAATGTGTCCAATTATGACCTTTGGTGAAGAATAGCAATAGTAGGAATTTAAATTAAGAATTTATAAAAGAATTACATCATTTTATAACACTGATTTTTTTAAAGTATTTTGAATTCCTTTCATTTCGTGAAAGTGATTTAAAATGTTTAGTTTATTTTACAGCAAAGGATTTTTAAAATTCTTTTAGGCAAACCGTATTTTATAAAAAAAAATTCTTAAATAATTCCTAGAATCATAATTCTAAGGATATGTACTATTAGCTATCCAAAATGCAAAATCAATAATCTCTGAATATATCAAAATTTAACATATTAAAAATATAAAAGTAATGCACAGGACAAAAATAAAATTCCTTCTCCGAGGTCAGGAAGACGATGAAAGCAGAGAAAGCAACAGAAAGTTAAAAGTGATGTCTGACAGTAACCTCTGTAGCATGCTTCCCTATTGAATGTTAGAAGCTTTGGATATCCAGTTTGAAAATGACATATCATGCTCCTTCCTCACATTGATAAGGTTAATCTAAAGTAGCTGGGAGTGGTGATCGAATTTAATACCGAATCCAATAATAAATCTAAAGGTATGTACAGACAATGATGGACTTGCAGGAAACTATTCGTTGCAAAATGGTTCCTATTGTGGTGGAGGTATTCATCAGTATCTTGTGCACAATATGCCTATCATCACATATAGTGATGCTACGAGGATGGTGCAATCGATGGAGTCAGTCAGTTGTTTCTTTCAACACCCATCGACTACAAATCTACATCACTATGGCTTGGTGGCATTCGATACGATCATCGATTACATGGTCGGATAACCTGCATTCTTTACAAGCAACAATTTTTCCTCGGTCGAACTCAGAAACGTGTTCAAATGATGCTCGCATTCTTTTACAAAACCCACTAAAGCTACTGAAGTAAAATAATCGCACAAAAAATAATTTTCACAACCTTAAAATGGTCTTTTGATCTTCATTTTTATAGTGTTTTATGGTGGCACTACATGTGCACATAATGTGCGTTTGAGTTGAAATGCTTGCATATTTTATCGAAGTATTCACAGTGGAACTTTCTTGTTGTTTGGATATTTTCTACATAGTTTTGCATTATAAGGAGCTAGCAGTGCGTATTGGCTGAATTGGTTTAGTGTATGTAACACTCCGTTATCGTAAAAATTATTTATCAATGAAACACAAAAAAAATGTCTTTATTTTTACCTTAAATTAATTACTTATATTGAAAGAATTTCTTATATAACATTCTATAAGTATTTTTCTTTCTTTTTCTTTCCTTAATTCCGTTAAATTTGAATAGCATTTATTATTTTAAAATTAAATCAATAAAACCCTTAAGTTTTAAATCCACAAAAGGCAAAGTATAAAAATACTGCTAAGATAAGTTACTTATAAGATAAATTGCTTTTCCTACAAATTAGTATCGTCCCTCACTCTAAAGCAAAGATGATAAATTATCTTTCCAGAAGAAATAAGCAGGAAATCACATAGGGCCCAATGAATAATTTATGAAATATATTATTTCTTCGAGAAAATATACAATGTATAGATTTCAAAATTTACAACTTTCAAATAGCTGAAATCAGATTTTCATTTAAGAATATTAGATTTGAAAACATTTCTCTGGCGTTTTTAACTCATAGATTATAAAAATAAATAATTGCTAATAAAAAGTGAGATCAACATACAGCAAATTTTGCACATTATTAGTAGATCTCGTAAAAATAATTTGAATAAAAATATAACTGTAAAGTGACACAAAAGACTTCCTAAGTACAAGCCTCATCTACCTACCATGATATCATTTTCATACAAATGCTGTTTCTTACTCCATAAATGATTAAAATAAACCGAATATTGGTCTACAAAGAAATGAACAAAACTACGATAGTTAGACAACTAATAAATATATTTTGCTAAATTTTATCATTCGATAACAAAATTTTTTTTCCCTCTTAAAATACCGAACATTTACAATATTTCAAAAACCAAGACTTACTTGAGGATATTTTTTCGCTTAGAATTATTTGACATCGTTAAATAATTAAATTGAACGGAGTAATTAATCTTTCACAGTAGCATTTTAAAATTTTATTTAATAAAATTTAATATATTAAAGCACACTGAACTAGTGTTTCTTTGGTTTTATCAGGAACATATAAATAAGGGTTTTAGTGGTAAAAATAGAAATTTGGATTTTTTATTATGTATATATATATATATATATATTATATATTATATATATATATATATATATACTGACTGACTGACTAATCACGAAATCTCTGGAACTATTCAACCTACAGACTTGAAATTTGGTAGACATGTTCCTTTGATAGAGTAGACATCAGCTAAGAACGGATTTTCCGAAATTCGAAACGCAAGGGGCGTTACAGGGGGTTAAGGGGTTTAAAAATAATTGTTTCCATGTTTAAACTACTTGATGTACAACCTTGAAATTGGGTAAGTTGATTCCTTTCAGAGAGTAGATATCCGCTACAAAATGAGTTTGGTGAAAATCGACCCCCAAGTGGCGTTACAGGGGCTTAGGGGGCGTTATAGATAATTATTTCCATTTTTAAACTATTTGACGCACTGTCCTTAAATTTGATATATAGATTCCTTTCGTAGAATAATGATCAGTTACAAAACGGGTTTTGTGAAAACAGACTTCTAAGTGGCGTTTCGGGGGATTAAGGGGCGTAATAGATAAATATATTCGTTTTTAAACTACTTCACCTACCTGCTTGAAAATTGGTAGGTAAGTTTCTTTTCTGGAGTAAATATCAGCTACAAAATGGGTTTTGGGAAAATTGACCCCCAAGGGGTGTTGCGGGGGCGCGGGGTTTAAGGGGCGTTATAAATTCCTATTTTTAAGTTATTAGACGTACAGTCTTGAAACTTAGTAAGCAGATTCCTCTCATAGGGTAGAGATACGCTAAAAATGGGTTTCGAGAAAATTGCCCCCAAGTGGCGTTGAGGGGACTTAAAGGGCGTTATAGATAATTATTTCCATTTTTAAACTATGAGACGCACAGTCTTTATATTTGATAAAGAGATTTCTTTCATAGAGTAGAGATCAGCTATAAGAAGGTTTTGTGAAAACAGACCTCTAAGTGGCGTTGCAGGGAATAAGTGGCGTAAGAGATAAATATTTTCGCTTTTAAACTATTTGACCTACCTGCTTGAAAATTGGTAGGAATGTTTCTTTCATGGAGTAAATATCCGCTACAAAACGGATTTTGGAGTAAATTGACCCCAAAGGGGAGTTGCGGGGGGTTAAGGGCAGATACAAATAGTTATTTCTTTTTTTAAACTATTAGACTCACAGTCTTGAAATTTGGTTAGCAGATTCCTCTCATAGGATAGAAATACACTGCAAAATGTGTTTTGTGAAAATCGACCCCTAGGTGGTGTTGCGGGGGTTCAAGGGTCGTTATTGATAATTTTTTTGCATTTTTAATTAATTGGACGCACAGTCTTCAAATTTTGCTAAGCAGATTCCTTTCATAGAGTGCAATTCCCCTACAAAATGGGTTTGTGAAAACAGACCCAGAAGTGGCGTTGCGGGGGCTCAAGTGGCGTTAGAGACAATTATCCCCATTTTTAAACTGTTCGACGTACAGTCTTGAAATTTGATAAGCAGATTCCTTTCGTAAAGTAGAGAACCGCTATAAAATGGGTTTCGCGAATATCAACTACTAAGTTTAATTTCGGGAGATTAAGAGGCGTAATTGATCATTATTTCCATTTTTAAACTACTTGATCATCCTGCTTGAAAATTGGTAGGCATGTTTCTTTCAAGAAATAGAGTTCCTCTAAGAAAGAGTAAAATGAAAATTGACCCCTAAAGAAGTTTGCGAGGGGTCAAGAGGAGTTACAGAAAAAAAAATCCTGTTTTTAATTGTTAGACCCATATACTTGAAATTTGTTAAGCATGTTTCTTTTGTTGAATAGGGATTCACTAAGAATAAATTTTAAGCAAATCAAGTTCTGGGGGGTTGCAGGGGGTTACTGGGACGTATTGACAAAAAAAATACTTTTTTTCGAGCTACAATGACTATAATAATGAAATTTGGTTTGCATTTTTCTTTTGTTGAATTGAAATCCGCTAAGAGCGGTAATTTTGGAAAACGGCTCTCAACGGGATTACGAGGATATTGATAGTAAAAATTTTGTTTTTTTTCTGTTAGATTTAGACTTGAAATTTGGCTTGCATGTTCAATTTACGGAGTAGTGATCCACCGAAAATTGGTTTTGCGGGAATCCACTTGGTTTTTGAGTTACGAAAGAGCAAACATCATTCTATGCTTCAATTTTAGAGATTTTAAGAAAATACAAATTAGATGAGTTCTGCCCTTTTTTTTTATCAACAGGTGACAGTTACAGGTATAAGTATATTTTTCAATTCAATCGAATTCTTTATGCTAGGACTTAGATATCAATAATTTATACATATATATAAGCAGTAAAAATTTATAAAACATCATGAAATACCCAGCGAAGCGGGCGGATAACAGCTAGTATATATATATATATTGACGATGACGGATTTTGTAAATATGACGAATATTTTTGTATCGTGGGCTGTGTTAGTTTTTATAGGTTGACTTGGTCGAGGGATAGCTATGTCCTGAAAGAATACTGCTCCACTGTAGGTTTCATCTTTCGTTTATTGACATCACCAATAAACAAGGACAATCACATTAAATAATTTACGAAGTTTCACACACACAAAGCAGAAGCAACACTTAGCAGCGACGCGAACACCTAGTCGACGAAACAGAAAAAGCAGAGAGAGAGAGAGAGCAACCGATGTGTGGCTCCGAGCTTTTTATACTGGCGGTGAAGGACGTACGACTCTTTTGTAACAGGAGTCGTGATTGGATGCAAATGTGCTCGAGCAATTAGATTAAGATTAAAATTATAATAGTCGTGTGCCAAAGGAATTAGTAAATAATTGCACGGGGTAAAGTTAAAGAGTTAGAAGAAGTCATTATATATGTATATATATATATGTGTGTGTGTGTGTGTGTGTGTTTACATACGTACTGGTCCCAAATTCATGGTACAAACTTTAAGGGTAGATACATCATAGGAATATATCGGCTCAAAGTGACGTTGTGAGTCTCAAACAGGGGAAATAAAAGAAAAGGGAAATGGAGTTATCGAGGTTTGTTGCGTTGCCAGTAGGAGGCAGTAGATGTCTATTCACTGTTCAATATGATGCATCTCAGTAGGAGAAAGTGCAATTCCCAATTGTGCTGACGTCTATGATGGAAGATTTTACGTATGCCAAAAACGCAGACATGCATTATATGTATGGCTGTGTAAATGGTAACAGCCGAGTTGCTCTACGAATGTATCAAGCCCAGTTTCCTGGTCGACGAATGCCGAAACAAACAATTTTTCAGATGTTACATGGTCAGTTTAGTGAAACACGTTCATTCCACGTCACCAGACATGATGCTGGTCGACAAAGCAGTCCAAGCTTGGAATAAAGCATCTTAAACGTTGAGGCTGTTAGATCAGTGTCAAGTACAAGAGCTGTTGTTCATCACTTAAGTGTGAGTCATCATACTGTCTGTAGAGTGTTCAAAGAAAATCGCTTACACCTGTTCAATTTTCAGCGAGTACAAGCACTGAATTCGGCAAGCTTCTTTCTCTGACTGCCAGTGGGTGGTACATCAATGTGAGCTGTAGCTGTACTTCATAGTTCATGTGCTGAACTGTTATGAAGAGTTATTGTAAAATTACACTTTTCAACAATACTTTCAATATAGAATTTATCTTTCCCTTCGCTTCATATTGTTACGATTTTGGTATTTAAAATGTGTTTACAATGTTAAATTATGTAAAAATTACAATTCTGCTTGAAAAATAGTGCAGGATTAATGTTTATTGCATGTAAACATGTGAATTAGATCAATTCCTATGGGACCTTGTTAATAACATGGGGCTCTTTGGGTATCTCGCTAAATTAGCGAGATATCGTTTAGTTGGCGACAGTTTTTGCATCTTATTTTGTCACCAAATTTGTTGCCAAGTGTCGCCAAATTTGGCGATATTAGCGATATTTGACGACTTCCGGTTCCGGGCGGTTCTCCTATTTTCTGGAATGTTCTACCACTTTCGCCGTGTCTATATAAGGCATACTGAAATGCAACATGGGGCAGTTGTTATTCAGTTTTCTTGAAGATCAGACGCGCCCGCGGCCTCTGTTACTTTACGGGTGAATCCGTTGTGATTTATGCTGAAGAGAGTACGAAAGCCTACGGCTTTGAATTTGATCTATTGTGTTACTGTTGTGTTGTATTACTGTGACTTTGGCTGTTCTTATGCCTTTCTGAGCATTGTATTCTTTATTGGGCTGATAATAAAGAACTGTTTTATCGCTGTCCTGATTAAAGTCTATTCAATCCCTGAACCCAACAGTGAAATTCGTTACAATATTTTTTGTGTTTGTGCCTCGTCAAGTCACTTGCTACCAAACATTCCTATGCAACAAATGATTGTCACATTGTCCTGTACCTACCCTTAAAATTTTATCATTATTTTGGGACCACCCTGTGTATGCATATATATATATATATATATATATATATATATATATATATATATTTATATTGTTATATATATACACTAGATGACCCGGCCACGCGGTGCTGTGGCTTTGTTTTAATACGTTGATTTAATATAATATTAAGCTATTCAATGCAATCAAATTAATCTCTTTTTACAATTTTGGAGAGTTGAAATTAAGAATAAAACAACATAAAGATTTTAATTTTGCATTTCATTCATCTCCTATTTGAGTATAGTGTAATGCAGGATTTACTGACGAAGTTGTTAAATAACAACATATGAAGATTTAATTTTATAAATATGGTGAATAACATTGATTTTTAGCAATTTTTAATATTATTTTTATCATTTAAAGTCTAACAATAAATTCAAAGGTTTCCTCACGCGTGATCATGCACCATATAGTTGCTTATTTGATCATCAAATGAACATTGTTTGGCTTTGAGGTTCATTTATGGTTACCTTAAAAACCAAACGAATGGAAGCCTTTGAATGGTATTGGAGATTCTAAAAGTATCAGTGGAATACGTGACAACAGATTTCGAATACAGATTCCGAAGCAAAAGAACCGATTTCTACTTTAAACTTTATAGTCAAAATGTTTGCTTCAAGAAGTTTCCCGGTAGTTTTTTTGATGATCAAACGTGTACTGCGTTGCATAATCTAGGTGGATTTAAGATACGCAGTAGAATAACCAGTGGACCAATCTTCAACCAAAGATTATGTGGTAGCATTCCTGATTTATCAAAAGCTTAGTTGGAAAAATTAATGTTTCGTTTTCATCCACAATGTTGTTGATTGATTTAGAAGGTATTAGTCTTCTGGCAACTTCTCTGTATCTTGAAGTTTATTTCATCACAATAAATTTTTTTTTCTAATTAAGTAACAGGACTACAGAGCCAATAATTATCTAGATAATTATACAGAACATCCGGGAAGACACCCTCAATCAGTTCCTTTTTGTCTGAAAAACAGTACAGATATTGTCTGGTTATTTCATGCATTTCGTATTGGGATGCAGTTCTACTTCACCGTTTTCAATATGAAACAGTTGGATAGAAAATATTTTCTCCGATTGATCATCTTGCAAATGTACTGACACGTTTATGGTCAATAGAAGTGTTTCCCCTTTTCACCGTCAAAGCGATTGTTTTAAACGTGCTTTAATCTCGTGAGCAAAGGTAGAGCGATGAATGATTCATAATGTCTGTTGGAAATCCCCAAGTAGTAGTACGGCAGCACCACCGAATATTTGTTCTTTGCCGTCTAAATCTTCGGATCCAATGCTTTAAGTGAATGTTTATGGGTCTTGGTACACTTATCCCTAATTATGATTAAACTTATATGCAATACTGCAGCCTATACGCTTTTTTTTAATAGTACGCGTTGAATGTGGATTTTTTTAAGTGTCTAAAGGCAGCTTGAATGCGAAATACGTAGTTTTTACACTATCTAACAGAGTGAAAACAATTCCTGAAGGTGCGAATTCCTATTGCAATTGCATTTTCGCTAGGCTGCGCCTGCAAGTTTAGTTACTATAGGGAATCAAAATCCAGAGGCGAAATTCGAAAACAAAGCCATTAGACCTCATTCCGGCAATATCCAGAAAAATTACGCAAGTTTTTGAAATCCGAATCCAAATTCTCGTCCCCCATTTTGAGACACACCCACTCCTGTAAGTTGAGTCCCTAAAGAGGGGGGGGGGTATTACAGTCGTACGTCATTATCCGGTAAAGTTACGGGAGTTTCTAAAATACCATTTCAGATTCTTGTTTCCCACTGAGAAAAACACCAGAAAAGCACTTCTCACACCACAAGAAATTTAAAATAGGCCCTGCCACGGTCACGTAAAATATGTTAGTCTGGCATTATTTGACGTAGTTATGGGATTATCTTGAATTGAATTGAGAACATTCTGATCAACAGTCCCGAAATACGTCAAGACCAGCTTTTTGCTTCCCTACGACAGCAAGTTGACCCGTAGCTGCTGTCCGCGAATATTACGGTTGTTCGGCATTATCCGGCAAAGTTATCGTGACTCCTAAAATTCGAATTCAGATTCTCATTCCAGACTCCAAAACGCACACAGGATTGAATTTTGATGCTCTAAAGAATGCAAGTTCATTCGCTAGGAGTTATTGAAAATCCGGACGTGGAATGCAAAACTTTTTTACATAATTCCGACAATATCCGGCAAAGTTAGTCCAGTTTCTGAAACCTAATTTGAGATTCGCGTTTCCCACCCCAGGCGCCACAGGAGATTACATTCGGCGCCCCTGAGCTTGCAAGTTCAATCCTTGGAAGGGGGCATTAGGGTCGTCCGGCATTATCCGGTAAAGTTAGAAGAATTTCTTAAATTCGATTTCAGTCTCTCGTTAACCTTCCCGAAATACGCCAGAAACACACTTTTCCCGCTCCAAGATTTAAGGGTAAATTCTTACCACGGTTTTCGTAACAGATCGTTATCCTGAAATATCCGACAAAGTTACTGTAACTTCTCAGACTGGATATTAGGTTTGGATTACCCGTTTCAAAATATGCCAGGTATCAAGTTTACGTTGTCCGAGGCTTTTAAGGTAAACCCTGCTACGGTGTGTCTAAAATATGGTCGACCGGCATTATCCGGCAAAGTTACGGATATCTTTGAGAACCGATTCGAAAACCACCACTATATGGGGCCACAATGAAACGGATTTCACAATTGGGGACTTGCTGTGTCTGTAAAGGCTTAGTTGCCAGTATGTAGCCCATTAGAGAAAAAAGATATTTCGAAAATACTCCATATTGATCATTATAATGTAAAACATGTTAATGTTATCTGTTAATGTTAAGATCATTAATGTTCTGAATTAATAAAGGTTTATTCATTTTTGAAGCTTCTAAAAGCTATAATGTTTTAGTACAAAATTTGATCTCTTTCAATAAGCGAGTTATCGAAATCACTTTCTTGTGTATTATATATTGTTAAACCTAATAACATGGAAAAATATCAACGTACACAAAAAAACTTCATTAACATATTAATTATTATACTCCCTTATTAAAGCATTTAATTACTTTTTGTTACAGTTATTTAATATGAACGCGGAACACACAATTTTATTTACATTAATAACTTCGACTGATTGGAATTCGGAACGCAAATTACTATATACTACTATGATGTAATTTACTTATATATCAAGACAATTTATATGTAAGTCATGTTTATTTTAGGAACCAAAACTTTAAGATAACATTCCAGCTCAGACTTAAAACAAAAATCAGGGCCAGTCGCGCTACGGACTTGTGATAAAACTGATCAGCAATATTTCATTATGTGTGTCTAAATATGTGATTTATGCAATGAAATCATTTTAAAACGGTCAACACAATAAAATCGTTCAAGTCGGGATCTGCAATAAAATTAAATTTTATTGCAATTTCTCATACACCAATGGTTACAACATGTAAAGGAATAGAAGAATACATTCATGGGGAGATTATTTTGTGGGGAACATGTCAACATGCAGACTTCTGAGAGGGATGCCTCCGGTTTGCTTCACGGAGCACGAAGACAAGACGAGAGTAGTTGTGCGAAAGGAGCTGTGGTCACTGTTCTTCAGTCGTCGACCCATGGAGCGTGGGCGTATGGTGCAGCAGCAAAACATGAGTTGTTTCAGATCCGTCTGTAAAAAAGAAAAGGTTAAGAAAAAAAGAAGCAAGGATTTTTAATGCCATTTGATGTTGTATGTACTCTATAAACAAAATTTGTTTAATAAAGTAACTGCAGATATGTAAAATACAATACTCCGCTTTCCTTATATCAATTACAAAAAAATTTCAAAACATTCTACACAATTTTACTGAAATAAAGGATTATTACCAATAATATTACAGTAAACTTATTTTCATTGTTGAATAAAAAAAATAGGAAAATGTAATCTATAAAAAATAGTCTGCTTAATAGCGAAGTAGATTCTGTATTTGAATATGCAATTCAGCAATATATATGTGTAACGACTCAAAGTAATCATTGAAAGTATTTCGGGAATACAGTTTTTTACTCAGCCAGCCATCAAAAAAATCTTCGCAGGGAGACAAACCAACGCCAACTGCTCCAATTTTTAATTGGATTGTATATTTATTTCCATAACTGCTAAATCATCTTTTAGTTAAGGTTTCGATAGAGAATAAAACGTGGGAACGTACAGGTGAAGACCATAAACATCAAAGAGCTGGAATTAAAGACCCATACATATACGATGAGAAAATAAAGGTTAGAGAGAAAATAGATTTTTTTCATCATAAATTACGTTTCCGTTACGTATATATTCAATTGACCAAAATGGAAAACTATTGTGTTCTCTAAAGCAGCCACCGACTTAGAGCAGTGAAGAAGGGTTAAATGTGCTTCATAAGATCTCACTATTCCTCTTCCACCAAAAACTTTTGCGTAATAGCTCAAGAAAAATTGCATATAATAAATCAGGATTGAAAAAGATTAAAATCTAACAATTTCCCGTGAAATATTGTATTATTCTATTAAAAAAGGAAACTAAAAAGAATAACTGTTGTATAAATTATTTAAGATGCAAAAAATGCACTCAGTAAGCACACATAAATTTAAGAGCTTACCAAAATATTTTGTCACATACATGAAATAATGACATAGAAAAAGTCATTATGAGAATCCCCCTTTTTTTTCTTGAAAGACTGTAAACCAGACGCTAACTATAACTAAGTTGCCTTATGTATGACAATTTTGTAATCAATCAATTTGTAATTTTTAATTTTGTTATTATATATAATCAATAGCAAATGTATACCGAGTTAAGCAATACGTTGTGACACTCCATTATTTACAATGTCACTATGGCTATTTTTATAAATATATGTATACAGATAGTTACATTACATATATACATAAATATATGTACATACATATATAATACATCATATGTTTGTGTGCGCGCGCGGGTGGGACGGGTGTGCAATCAATTATAAAGTCTAGTATCGGATCTAATATCAATGAGACGTAAATCTCCAATTTACATGCAATAAATTTTGCGAGAAGACTAGCATAGAGGTTTATAGTGCATACCGGCTGCTATTGTTTGCGGGAATCGATCAAAGGCACTCATTAGCATTGATGTCCGCTGACTGGAATGATTAGCAGATATACATGATTTCACATCCACATGCTCTTAAAACCAATCTTGAATAGGTCGAGTTGTTTGGCTTGGATCGTAATCGTTCCTGCAATTGGTATCTGATGAAGGAAATAATATTTGCACTAGTGATTTCTTTTTCATGTTGATTTATCAGTTCTTAAAGGGCTATTGATATAATTACTGCATAAATATGTCCCCTGATTTAAAGAGTTTTCAATATTTTAGAATAATTATATAATATGTTTAATATACATATTCAATAGCATAGACTTTGTTGGCATAGCTGTAGTTTTCAAGGAAGAGTTCTAAGAAATTAAACCCGTTACTGATAAAAGTGGGCAAATGCAGTGATGATGCAAATATTTTATCTAGTCTATTCGATTTATTTTCAATGCTACAACTTGAAAATTTATGCCATGATAACCCAGTAGTCATGATCATGAACTCTTGACCGGCCTCGTCGAGTTCCGATACCCCTAAAGATTAATCTCCTAGAAAGACTGATTCGCGTTAAACCTGTTGTGGTTCGAAGTACTCGCATTGATGTAATGTGAAAGTTGGGGGAGGGGCAGTTCAGGAGTAATTGCCTGACAGGAGATTAGAGCCCGTAAAGGACTATGTACTCCAATAGCTATCCCCGAATTTGGAGTAATTGCCGTCACTTGACTGAGGCTAAGAATTCCGAAATCTATACTTTTCTTTAGAATGCGACAATAATAAGCACATCCATTCACTCGCCAAGTGGAAGCTTAATTTTTGCAATGGACGCCGCAATTAGGGGTAATATAGTAGATTTGTAAGGGTGTGTGTCATGCTTAAAAAGAAACTCTACAGCATTGTTAGAATGTTGTTAAAGTTACTTCTAAGCTAAATTATTCTAAGTTCACAATTTGTATGAAATACTTATACAGATCTTTCTCAGATGAACTTGCCTTATTGTCAGTAATTTTGTTAATATCAATTCATAGTACTATTTCAATTCTTTCATCCAGTGTAAGATAACTTTTTATGATTGTGGCAACACTTGAGACGATATATTTAACAATCCTACCTTTTGGATGTGGCTTTGAAATTGCTATGTATCGATAGACTTATTGTTTGTGCATTTGTGCTAGTAGTAGTCGCTGATATATAAACGTGAATGTCCTAGTTGAATTCCGAAGATACTGTAGTTGCTGAAAGTTCTCTCACAAATACTGGAAAAATTATTCCGATCAAAAATATGTGTATATACGTATACAAAGTATTTTAGAAATTTAGGAATCACTGTAAATTTTATAGATAAGAGTAAAGAGAGGGATACACTGTGGTACTATTCGACATATTTTTGCATAAAATATTCAAAAGTATTACTATATGTATATTACTATATGTATGTGCTGGCTTGAGTTTATATAATTTTCATATTTTATAACATAATATGTCAGATAAAAGAAACTGTTAAGTGGTTAAGATCATGATCCGAATGATTTAATCATCAAATCTATTATTTCCAGACATATTTTCCGAAAAGCGCACGATATTCACACGATGTGCTTACTTTCAACAGAAGCAAGGTTGCATTATTATGTTAGGTCTGTCTTTCTCGCCTAAGCCAAAACCTACCATCATGCGTCATCTTTACTCATTAACCCATTAACTGCAAACTACAAGATATCTCGTAGTAAGCTTGTGTACCAAAACCGCCAGCTACGACATATGTCGTAGTGTACGCAGAAGTTTTAGATTCATTACATATCTCCATTCGGGTTAGAAATTATTAGAAAGGCTGAATAAAAAACTTATATGGTACAAAAAACATATTAAAAATCAATTTTTATTCTTAAAATTATAACTCAGATGATTAGATTATAATATATATACGATTATAGTATATATATATATGTAATAATCCCCATTAATTTAATCTTTTATAGCTTTTAATTACCTATGGTCCATCCCTTGAGGACCCATGGTTAATTAATAACATTGATAACCACCTAACGGCCGCCTTTTGAACTTAATCTATCCACCCTTCCAGATCATGTGATTTCCGGCTTACTATAAGTACCTGAGATTTCTGATGATCGCCCTTTTTTTTCAACATGTAATCGGCTGCAACTTTGTTTGTGTTTTGTACCTTCTTATCTGCTTATTGCTGTGTTGAAACGCAATATGTTAAATGTTGAATAAACTGGATTTATTAATCACAAGGCTGCATCATCCACTCGATAAATGTGCAAATCAATCATAAAAAATGGATTTCATATTAAGTAATCCTTACCAACGGTCGACTTATCACATATATGTTTAAATATATATGTTTGTGTGTGTGTGGTTCAAAAATTAAAAAAAATGTATTTTTACTGTTGTTGCTCTGTATGATAGTCTTTAAAGCAAGGATCAATGCTAAGTGATGGGTTGTTGGGACACACAAGACAAAAAAAAATCTCCTGACTGTTTTTTTTTTTTTTTTTTGCTTTGTACACATTCCAGGAAGTTTTGCAAGCTTCCTTTTTTCTGTGGGAAAATATTCTCAGTAATTTTACATCAATATAATTTCTATTTTTATACAAATTCAATTGATACTTCTTTCCCCTGCATGGCTACCGTCACCAACAAATAAATGCATTTTGATTCCCTAAATTGACACTTCCTCATCTTTTTATTCCTTCAATTTCTTTGGTAAAAGAACATGTATGCATTATGCAGGAAGAACCACTAGAACCACTTTCTTGTACCAATAGATAGTTTTCCTGAGGTCTGCTAGTTATTACTTATCAGTTCGTTTTTTTTTATTATTTTACAACTCTCTATAACTACCATCGCCTTATATGTTTTTCTCAATGATGAATCCATATGTATGAAATTCTGACATAGCATTATGGATCTGAATGTTATCAGATGAATTGGTGGCGAGCTTGTAAAATAAATAAAACGAAAAGAAAATCTTTGAACATGAAAATTTTTATTGAAAAAAAAACACTACGAGATAACTCGCAAGTAGAACTTAGTATCAGAATCTTATTCAATGACTCCAGTTACGAATTATCTCGTACTTTTTTTTTTTCAATAAAAATTACCATTGATGCCATTTCAACTATAGCAGTAATTTTATATTATTATACTTTTTAAATGTCATGTTTTCTTTAAAATGAAATGTTGGGACCCGTGGCAAGAAGCTCTAAATATACCTGACCATGAATGGGTTAATGGAAAGGGGACAATCTGTCTAGTAGATGTGTACCTAAGTTTGTAAAATTGTGAGTCATACACATTTATTTGTTACGGGTTACTCTTTGTACAAGTATTGGACAACGTATGTTATAAACTGTTTATTATAAAGGGTCGCAGGTGGGGCATATTTTTGCTTAAGCAGACCGAGACCTCAGCAAGAAATAATACTTCACTGTGCATCGAACATGAAGGAGAGAATATGTTAATTCTCTATGCAACAGTATCATCAATTAGAATATCTAACTTGAAATTGTATTTCGTACTCTATGCTGAGTTTTCGGAAGAGTATTTAGTATTAAGTATTTAAGGAGGAAAATGGCAGGTGATACATGTAGTAGAAAAGGCAAACCTTACTCTGAAGTTCTCACTCATGAAGCAGTAGATGATGGGATTAGCGAAGCTGTTAGCCATCGAAACCCAGTGGCAAGTGAAGAAAGCGGCCGTAAAGTTGACAAATTCGGAATCGGTTTCTGGCATCACCAAGGTGCTGTTGAAGTAAATGAGAAGGTTGAAGATGTGGATGGGCAACCAGCACACAGCGAACAGGATCACCACAGTGAACATCATCTTTACCACCTGTAAGGAAATTCGATACAGTGATTTATGACTTTAAATCTAAGAAATTTAGAATATTTTTTTTGTTTTTAAATGATTCTAAATTTTTGCTTAAAATAGTTGAAGAATAATAAAGAGAAATAATCCGGGGGTTCCTATCTATATTTCTTATATATCATGCAGCCGATTTTCACTTAACTACTAGAGGGTGAACGAAGGAATTTAAGAGAGAAAAAGAGAAAAGAAGAAACACGCGAGGGTGAGAAAAGGTTATGTAGGAGATCCTGTGGTGTGGACTCCAAGGTATTATTGAAAGGAGTTTTAAGTTGCAATAGTTATATTTAAGCTTTAATGTTTATATATGAGAAAATCAAGAATAATATTAACATTTTAAAATAAATTTTAAAATTTCAAAAGTTGAGATTCTTAGAGATACGACAAAACAGTACGACACTATTATTTAAAAAATAAAGAAAAACGAAATTTTAATTAAAAATTTTCACAATTATTTTCTCGTCGATTATATAAAAAACCGAATCCAAAATGTTCTGCATGTATAATACGGGACAATAATTTTTTTAATTTTTTTCTTGTATGTTTTGTTTATTTTCATTCTTCACTTCGCACTTTGACATCTCATTCATTTTTTGTATTATTGCTCTATGTTTAGCTAGACTTAAATAATCTGAAAATAATAAAGCAAATATTACCATTAATATTATCCCAGTAACACTATTGGCTTTAATTTTTAAAAAAAAATATTTCTCTGATGTGAAGAAACAGATCAGCATACATAATACATAGTTTCTGCAACTTTTCATAAATACGTAACAAAGATTTATTTAATTTCAGACAGAGCAAGAATCAAATTCCGAATTAAAGTTTCATACCTAAAAATAATTTTTAAATCGTTATTGTAATATCACTCCCAAAAAATTACTAATTTATCTCCATATGACAAATTTATTTGTTTCTTGAAATTCAATAAAATGTACTAGAAAAAATTGAAAAAGTAACCTAGATTTCTTTAGTGCTCAATTCCTCTTTTACACCGATTATTTAAAAAGATACCGAAATGTCCTTAAAAAGGGACGGAAATGTAGGATGTAGGAACATTTATTATTTTTTAACATTTATTGTCAATAAATACAATTAAACATACAATGTCTACCTATAAGTAATTGGACACCATTAATAAAAGAGATAAATTAAATTTATTCATATCCAATAAATGTCAGAGTCTCCATCTGAAGCAATTACACAGCCTTAACATTCCGGGACATGCTTTCCTCGAGTGTTTGGATGATGGACAGTATTATTTTTCCCACTCGGTTTGGGAAATAAATGCAAGTTCTTTCACAGATTTTGAACAGTTGCTGCACCCTTTAAGTCAGCGATCCAACTCTCCCCAGAGGTTGTATGATACAACTTTGGATTCTATGAAGACTAGTTCAGTCGGTTTACCCTATTGGCATCATATGGATCCCTGGTGAACCTTGCAACAACACGAGAAGTGGAGTTGTACAAATAAAAGTAACACTGATCCAAAGCGTAAAATTGCCTAAAAAAGCACATTGCTGTTTATTAAAGTGCAGTAGGAGTTAGTGTTGAGCTTACCATGAATTGAGATCAAGGGTCCTAGTCCATACCACATCTCAGAGCATAATTCCACATCCGCGAAACTTTCCTGTAGGAACAATGCATTCCAACAAAAATATTTCTCCAGGTGTACGCCAAACCCAGGTATTACCATCTAATTGGTCGAGATTGAAGCTTGTTTCATCCCTCTGGAGAACCTCTTTCCACTCATTTAAGGTCAAATTTATAAGTGCCTTGAACAATCTCAACCGATTAGCGTGGTTTGACTTCGTAATCAAAGGCTTGTGGTCGGCAGCATGACCATTGAAACCATGAAAATGTGCTGCCTTGTGGATGGTAATCATTGAAATACCAGTCGCGGATTTGTTTCGGAACTCCTGGAATATGTGGGCCATCGATTTGGGGAGATTTTTCCAAATTACTTTGGACAGCACTTTTCGGTCTCTATCTCTTAGTCTCGTGAGTCTGCCGTGTAGAAACACATTCCTTCAACCCCCACTCACCATTCACTTTGTAATCACAAAAGCCACTGCCGAGTTATCAAAGTTTAACTCACTAGATATGTCTCTTAAGAATCAGCCATTCCTAAGATATCTGGCAATTACGACCTTCTAGAAGTCAGATAGCTTTGAATTTCGTGTCATCTTGCATGCTACTAATATGAGTGCTGTTCCCAGCACGATATTTAAGTACAGAAGGTTGACGTAAATCAGGATTGAAGATATCCTCATTTGCATGGGGGGTCCCAATGTTTATCGGTAGATTGTGTAAATTAAGTTTCAGAAAGTAATCAGGAATTTTATAGAAAGTCATTCATGGATTTACTATAATTATATCCCTAAACAGTTAAGCTAATTAAACACACACGATCAAGTTTAGTTCGAAGTACCTTCATTTTGGCCATGAGTTGCTGTTGATCCCGAGATGCGTCGGCATTTCCTGGAGAAGTGTGGCGCCACATTTTCCATCCGATACTGCTATACGCAAACGTCAGAATGATCATGGGGAGCACAAATGTGATCAAAAACACCAAAGCTGTGTATATCTAGACAGAAAAAATAAACTAGTATCAGCAATATCTTTAATAAACAAAAAAGTTTATGTTAAAGTTTGGAGGAAAGGTTTTTTTCGTATCAGCACGTACATGCATTCTGTCACTAAAATGATTTCATTTTTCAAAAATGTAAAATGATCCTTAAATGTTTTGCTTTATCATTGTATTTTATTAATATATATTTTTTAAACTAGCTTTAAGCATTCGATACTTTCTCTCATATATGAATTTCATACATGGAATTATTTCTTAACATGGACATTTACTGTGTATTTCGGCGTATAACGAGAACTTTTAAAGTATTCGACTACGTTCCAAACCGGGATTTAAGAAAAGCGTACAAAATAATATTTTTTTAATATTTAGTGCCAGTTGGAAAAGAATACACGCATAAACATGTTTTAAAACTGTATTTACGATAAAAAAAATTTTAAGTGTGCAACATTTTGGCAAAAAATTAGCATAGAATTACCTATTTTCAAGACATTCTCCTATGGAAAATGCTTCTATACTTATAATACTTTACCTCCATATATAACGCAGACCTCTGTACAGAGCCTAATCTAGGATTTTTGAACTATATAACTTAGAAGAGGATTTATCCTTATTTTAGTATATCTAAGTGGAGAAATCTTAGCAAAAAACATAGGTAAATTATTTCAATTGGTAGTAATCTGAAAATAATGTGAATTTTTCAAAAGTCCTAATTCAGGCTCTCTGGAGAAGTCTTGGATATATATATATATATATATATATATATATATATAATTATTATAGAAGCATTTTTCAAAGATGTTTTGAAAATAAGTAATTCTAAGCTCCTTTTTTGCCAAAATATTGCATTTAAACAATTTTTTATTGTAATAATATTCTTAAAACAATTTCATACGTGTATTTTAATCTGAGTGACATTAAATATTATCAGAAATATTCGTTAGTACGCTTTTGGAAAATCATGGTTTTGAACGTAGTCGGATACCTTAAAATACAAAAATAAGATCAAAATTTACGGGTGTGCGTTCTACGTCGGATATAAAAACGATTGCTTTGAAAACAAAGAAAAGATGAATATTAAAAAAGGAGATTTCTACAGAGATTGGAATACTGTTTATTTAAAGGAAATGATGCGGTTGGCATATTCTTCAATTATATGTTCAGGCACATTGTTTAATTCTGTTTCACCTTTTTCACCCTCATTTTTACTCTGATCTACAAATAAATAATCATCTTCCGTTCCATCCAGATTGTTAGAGATATATTTTTTAAAATGACTTTTTAATAATGTTAGGCTTATTTTCATTCCATATTTTTATTATCCACTCACTAATACATCTAAATTTCAAAACCTAACATTTCACATGTATATTCCAGGTTCCTTTTAAAAAAATGTGCCTATTATACGGCAAATATACCTAAAAAAGAAAATATATAGGCACACATTATACGCCTATTACAGTAAGTAATTAATTAAAATACATAATCCTTTTATACACAGAATTTTTTAGATGTAACGGTGGTTAAAATTTTAAAAAAAAAAGTTCTGAAATTTTACTGATTAAAATTACATTAATATAATTTTCCTGTATACCTTCTTTGAAGAACTACACAGTTTTACTTAACATATTGAGAAAAAAAATTAATTTTTGTAGAAGTTGCTTTTTTGAAATAAATGCGTAAGTGTTTTGTGTTATTTTCGAAAAAGATTTTATGTATAGATATATTCTTTAAATTCCGTTATACTATTAGAAACGCAGGATGAATTTGGATGTCATTTGACTGTGCATGAAATTGTTGCGTGATATAAAAATGTCTTTCTACACATAAAATTTTACAGATTTTATAATTTAAAAAAATATTGTCAATGTCCTATAAGCTCTTATTTATCAAACTGCAATAACTGTTGGTTAAAAGACATATCATTGGTACATATCATTTTATTAAAATGCTTTTAATTGAATTTTGTCCTATTAACTCAAGAGATTCATTGAATGCTTAAATATTGTAAGATTTCTAATGACAGCTTAATTATCTAAATGTTACGGGGGTTGGCATATATTTTTTAAGAATTAATACATCTTAAAATGTCACTTAAGTTCAGCAGAAAAAAATTGTTTATATTTTGTTATACACTAATTCGAAGCTTGGGATGTTTATTAATTTTGCTTATGTGTTGTTTCATTCATAAGAAAGCCGTTCAGGCATTTTATCTCTAATTGATTACCATAAGAATAGGAAATTGTCGTCTTAATTTAATTTATTTGATATCAAAATTTATTCAAATACTTTTTGCAGAAAACATGCAGAGTAATTCATGAATTTAATCAACTTTCATTACTAAGATAATAATTAAAAATTCAGTTGTGTTCTATTTTGCTCCTACTATAAATCAATAAGGTGTTATTATAAGATAAATGAAAAAAGTAACCTATCGCATATAAGCTTCTCCAAGAATATTACAACTAAACCATTTTTCTCTTAAAAAATGTTTTTCCAAAGCTTGTAAGTACATATTTTTATTAAAAAAGTTATTGTCATATAAAGTAAAGAACGAAATAAAGCTACTCCGAAAATCAAACATTACCGAAATTTTTCTTTTCTTCCGTAAAATCAATATAATTTCATAGTATATTAAATTTATTATACTTCACTTTTTTTACTTAAGTCTTTTTAAAAAAAACTAAATAAGAATCTGAAACTGTAAAATGTTCATGCTAGCTTTTGTCACTTACTCTTATCATTATCATCTTATGAAAACCATTTACTCTTAGATTTTTTACATTAAAGTGCGATTAAAATATTAGAACTTTTTTATTTACATACATATTTCATAATTATTTATTTTCTTTAATTTTCTTTACAATTTATATATAAGGTTTAAATGTTACCTCCAGATAAACTTTTTTCATGATTTTAGAAGATAAGCTACGAAAAAATAGCCTCGAAAATTTAACATTTAGAATTACGTAAATTTTAATCCAATAAAACTACTTTTATTTTTCTCTTGATACTTTGCTGTCGATATTTTTTTAACTGTGCAAACAGAACTGTTAATCACCGCCCAGATGTGCTTGGCGTACAACATTTATCAATTTCCCAATTAACGCTCTAAAACCAGGAAAAAAACAAAATTTTTGTAAGATAAATAAAGATTATAAATATTAGCTTCTCAAATTGGAAAGGTAATTAATTATAAGCTAAATATTTGCATTTTTTTCTACTTCCTAAAGCTGGAAATATAACGATTTATTTTGCTAGGAACATAAATATTTGCATTTTAATCGATAAATTGTGATTAAGTCTGAAATTATGTAAAATGCACAACGAAAGATTATTTTTCACTTTCACATGTGTATCAATTTTTAGGAAAAGTCTTTTTTTAAATAATTTTTAAAAGTTCCATCTGAGTGAAATGCTTAAATAGAATTCTGGTTTGGAAAAAAATACTGTAATTCACTGTTAATTTACTATTAATTTTTAACCTACTAATTATTTGAAATTTCTTTATTATTCACATACTTTTAGTGAAATCATCGCTTGAATTTTTATATGATCTTTGTTTTACCTTTACTTTAATGTTTTATATATTAAAGTAAGGGTTCGCGCAGTAGCCTAGTGGTCAATGTAAAGACTCATGTCCGGCATGTCATGAGTTCGAGCCCAGTATTGTTAAAATCCCGCCGAACAGAGGGGGCCGATTAACATTAAACATATGTCGAGATGCTTACGTTCTTATGTTGCTGAAGCGAAGAAGTTAGAGGAAAGGGTATCACATCCTCGCCATTTGACCATGGTTCAAAATAACAAGGACCGTCGCTCAAAACCCCGGAATAGAGGTGGATAATGCAACGTTAGAATTCACTCTCTCACTTTATTTTAAAGTATGGGTACGTTTTAAAGCACACATTTGTGTAAGAATAAATAGTTTAAATTAGGCATATAAATATAATATGATGAAATCTCTACTGAAAAGTAATCTTTCAGTTATTAATGCAATCTACTTATTTTTTCAATTCAAATATTTTACACACACATTGATATATTATTTCGATAGTAAGCACGGACAAAAAACTTTTTCTTTGCATTTTAATTCGTTTGTGACAATCTTGAGTTACTAATCCATAAAAAGAAGCTGTGTGCCTTAATATAGTCAATGATTTTATTAATATTTAAAATAAAATGTATTCATTTACTAAATAATAAATTAATTTTAACAGCGTATGAAGATATTGTAATTTTAATTCTAAAAGAAAGAAATATATTTGCAATAAAATTGAGAAAAGAAAATTGTTGTAAATTCTATGAGAAAAATAATTTTGTTTCACCTCTTTAATATTACAAAAAAAAATTATACGGGAAAAGCAATAAATAAATAATTAAAACAAGTATGGTTTATTTATTTATTTTGGGATTGCTTGAGTAAAAAACGAAGAAATTTTTTTTAACTATTTTAAGAAGTAAAATAAAAAAGTGTAGTATATATATATATATGTGTGTGTGTGTAGTACATTTCTAAAAAGTATTTTGTTACATAATATAGTTCAAAAATTATCTATTTATTCGCTCTCAATATGTATAATATTTAATATATAAGCTTTACAGAAGGAGTATATACATACATATATATATATATATATATATATATATATAATAAAAGAATTGTTCAAGTATATTAAATATCCTGCAAATTCTGAAATTGAAAACCAAGAACAAAAAGCAATATATATATAAAGAAGAGCTCATTAAAAAATGGAAAATTATTATGTTTTCTAAGGCTGTTACCGACTTAGAGTAAGGAAGTAGGATTAAGCTTGTTTTTTAAGATCCTAACTTTCCCCTTCTGTAGAAATATTATGCATAATAGTGCACGAAATATTAAAGAGTACAAACCATGATTGATAAACACTTAGGCCTAAAATTTTCAAATAAAAACATAAGTTAATCTATTTAACAATTAAATAATATAAATACATGTTATATAAATGGAAATATATAAGCAAAAGATTCACTTAAAAGAGCATACTATATAAATATAAAGATAATAAAATTTTAAGTTGAATTTTTTTTTCAAAGCATGCATTAGAGAAAAATTGTATGGCTCCCTAAAAACTGAAAAACGACTAGAGTTTTATATTGACAACGATTAAAAGGAATTTTACTATGAACAAATGTTTTTATTTTAAGCTTCATTAATTTAAAAATGTTATTTTAGGGAATATATAATCTCTTTTGAATCATATATATTCACCAAGTTGAAATGTATCATGAGAAACATTTTCAAAATGAACAATCTATTAAAGAGTTTAGATTATATATATATATTTATTATTTATATAGTGATATGATGTTTATTTGTTACTTAAGTTTTCTTAACTTCTTGACTCCTTTTAGTTAATGCAGACGTAAAACAAACTGGTTTTCATTATGAGCAAAACTGTTAACTTCCCATGTTTGGATATGTAGTAGGTGTATCAAAAAGTAAATAAAAGAATTATCAATTCCACTATTGTTGCATGTTATATATTCTTTATAAAATAAGTCGGAAAAAATTATCTAGTTGGTGATCAACTAACAAAGTAACGTCATTTTCAAAATTAGCAAATTGGTTTCCAGAAACTTTAAGTGGATTCTTTAATGGAATCCGCTTGTTTCTTTAATAGTTTAGAACAAGGCCAATCTAGTATTTTTTAATAGAAAACACTTTCGGACGAGAAAAACTTATTATTATGCTCATGTGTGTTTATTAAAAAATAGAGCAAGAGGTGTGATAAGAAAATGTACTAGAGTTAAACATCTTAAAGATAAAAGATTATAAATGAAAAAAATGTCATATTTTCGTGTTGTTTCATACTGATAGGATATATTTTTGTGTTAAATTCTCGGATAAATTAAAATTCGTCCATCATTGTTTAAAGTTTTGATTTTAAAATTCTAGTTCTGTCAAGTAAAAAAGAACATGTTAAAAATTAATATGTGTAATCACTCTTGTATAAATATAATTCCCTGTATCAAATAGCAGAATCATCCTCTAGTGACTATATATATATCTTCGGTAAAAACCAGATAAAGAAAAGATGTGGTTGTTATGAAAATTCGTTCATGTTCTTTGTCTTTTACTTTTTGTCAACGATATATGCTGTCTTTGCGTTTAACCGAACTTAATTAATAAATAACTGTCACACTAAAAGTGACTTCATTGAACCGTACCAGGAACTTATCACTTTTAGTTTAATCGTAAACGTCCAACGCATTACACATAAACAAGGAGGTTTTAAGGCATGGGCTAACTAGACCCTAGCTCAGGTCCTCAGTCAGTCGATATGTCAACTGGCTACATGTGGTGACCTTCGTGTATAATAGCCTACCACCATACACCATCATTGTTCTTTCAGTCAAAAGGCGGAGGTTGGTCGATTAGGTTTGTGCGATTGTAAGTCATGCACTTTTATTTCTTTCGGATTGTTTGTATAAGTATTTTACAACGTATGCTATATCGACTGTCTGCTTTTAAGTGTCATAGATGGGGCCTAGAGCCTAATTTTGCGTAGAAACCAATGGCCTCATGAAGTCTTACGACGTCACTGCGCATGGAATTTTTTTCCGTGCAATTAAGTTATCAACTAAAATCAATCCTTTAATACTTCCGACTTTGTTTTTCTTTTTCTATATGCACCTTAATGATTTATAAATATTTTTTACTTGTATGTACTTCTACGTAAGTTTTAACTTATGAGATATACTTATGAAAATTTGTATATATATACTCACACATAATCTCAAACACAAAAAATGTGTTCATATTTGCTTAGCTGAGGTTTTTGAAATATTAAAACGTTTTTTTCGTTAGAAAAATTTCTATTGGAGAAACATGTTATAACAAAGATCCATTAAGTCACAAACGATTGTCTCAGCTTAAAGATTATATATATATAAAAACAAGCATTTCGTATTTCATAAAAAATTAGTCTTACCATTGCAATTTAATTAACTCCCAAAGGAAATGAAGATATTTTTTTGAAAATTAGTACTTTTTAACGAGAATATTAAAAAAAAAAGAAGCCTGTGGCCATTTCTGTATTATTTTATCGTAAAAATTCAAGTTTTAACATTTATAACAGGAATTTAATAAGTAAATACAAATAATCTATTATTTTTACTTTATACAAGCGATTCATTTCGTACAGCTGTAACACAAAGTTCAACAGAAATAGAAAAAAAAGATTAAGTGTATTACGTTTTATTTGAAGAATAAAGGTATTTTTTACCAGTAATTTTTGCTTGATGATTCATACACATGAAATTAAAAAAAAAAATGACTGACAAATATTTCCGAATTTTTTAATAATAATAGGAAGTTAAATAAATACAAATATAAGATGAGGTAATTACCTTTAAGTTTATTACTTTTTTTCTTCTTAAATTAACCCCTCCAAAGAATAAGATCGTGTTGCTAAAAGAGTGCGACGTTAATATTCACTCACTCACCCAAAGAATAAGTAACAAACATTTTTTCTTAAGTTTAAAGATAATTCTCTCAGTTAAAAAATGTTGATTTTTCATTGTGTATCCTCCTTTGGCTATTCCTCACACTATTAAAAATTCAGGTTCGCCACAACTTCATAAAACAGTCAACAGCCTGTTATGCTTTTAAATACTGAAACATCCATTTTTGAACTTTGATATTTTTCTCATCTTCACGTTTTATATGCAGAGAGAGAGAGAGTGTGAGAGAGATTATATACATGGTAACATGTATCATATTATATTATACATTATGAACTATTAATTCCCCAAATCCAGTGATTATCTAAAGAATACTCTAGAAAATTATTCCTGTGCTAATGGAAAAATATAAAATCACTTTTGGGGGAAGGGTGGCCTTAGTTTTATTAAAGTAAATAACTTAAGTTATTCATATAGACCATTTGAAAAAGAACTCTCAATGCAAGGATAAAGATGCAAAGTAAAATTCATTTTGACTGTGCTGACTAAAAAGAGGAAAAAAATAGATTCTTAGATGAGCGAGAAAGGAAGATCTATATCCTTCTCTCCTTTTTGAAAGCAAGAGTATTTGGTTAAGTGACTGACTTGTATGGGTTCACACAGATCCCATTGAAATAAGAAAATATAAAAAGAAGAAATTCATTGGGATAAAGATCTATCGAGCTCGTCTATTTAAGATAACGTTCCTTTCAGTAGAAAAATCAATTTTCCATCTTGTAAAGGTTAATCAATTAGCCTCTTAGTTTTGTTCTCTTTGAATCAATTAAATGGATACTATTTTTCCTGTTTCAGAAGATTATTGCAAAACAAACTTCGGGTGCCACTTTCGTATTTAATTTGATTTTTTTTAAAATTTGAATACAAAAAACTTTAAATAAAGGATATCTCAATTTATATTTGAATTACAATAGTTCTTAATTTAATTTGATTTAATTGACTTAGTACTCTCTAAATTAATTCGAAGGTTCCTGGTGACGGACTACATAGTTCTGAACTGTGGTCAAGTGTTCAGGATGACACTTGAGCTGGTATATCTTTCGCCACATTTCCTAGCCCCTCGAATGGAAGAGTTTTGAATTCAGACGGACTTAACAGGTATTAGTCATTTTATCTCGAGGGTCTTTAGTTAGAAATGCTTTTACTTAAGATTTTCCTTCACGCGCGTTTGATATTTTTAGCATATTGGTGAAACTTATTCTCTTTCTGTAATAAAAAAATTTGTTATTGTTGTTGGAGGAAGAAAACTGCCAGATCCTGAGACAGATTGGACTTCTTCCTGATAAATGGTAATACCACCTATCTCCACGATTTAGACATGCATGGACTGGAGGCGAGAAAAATATTTTGCAACACCCTGCCCCTGTAGTGTCTGCTGTGACCGCTCACAAGACTTTCGGACCCACTGTTTTAACTAGTACGTGCTCCGTACGTACTAAAGAGTATTTTGGTGGCATCGGGTATCGAATCCAGGCCCTCCGGTCTGGAGTCTGATGCTCTAACCACTGTGATACCGGCCTTTAATAAAATATTTAAACATAAGGTATATCAGGATCACATTTTTTAAAGTAGAATTTATAAAAAAAATAATTTCTATCAATAAAATTCTTTAATCATCATTATTACCTTTCCATCGAGTTCTTCCCAGACCTCAGTGCAGTCATAGATCTCTTGTCCACCCATGACAAATTTCTCAGCTTTTCCATGTATCAGCTGGAAGGAGGAGAGTCCAAAGGCGGATCCCCATATTATGATCATTATAATGGGTCCTCTCGATTTTGTCCATCGGAGACTCAATGGATACATAATTGCATAATATCTATGGAAAGAGAAAAATAACTTTATTACTATTTAAAAAATACCATACGTCTAGCTTTTTTAGACGGTGGAAGATTTGTATGGTAAAAAGAGACTTGTGTGTGTGATATATCTCTCTCTCTATATAAAAAATAATATTAAAAAAACTTAAGTCAATTCCTACTAAGTTCAACAAAGAAAATGTTTATTTAAGTTAATTAAATTTAATTATGAATTAGTATTTAAAAAAACTGTATTAAGATCAAGTGTCATCCATTACAAGTTTAAAAATATATATTTGGAGCCACAAGAGAGTAAAAATTCATTAGAAAAACTTATTAGTGCCATCTGTTGGTAAACGCTCCAACTTCATCAAAAATGAAGCATAATAAATTTAAAATAGAAAAATGAATTTAATTAATGAATTAATGCTTGAAAAAACTGTATCAACATCAAGTGTCATCCACTACAAGTTTTAAAAAATGTATTTGAAAATCCTTGGATGAATAAAAAGTATTTTATTAAAGATTGGAAATTTGAACACTATATATATAGGGGAGAGTGAACTACTAGAAGAAATTGACAAAGGTTTCATGAAGTTGTAATTTATTGGATTATAGTGTTGAAGTGAGTAGCTCAACTGTACAGAAAAGGGTTCTGGAAGTTAGTCGTAAGACTTCAAGAACAAGGAAAAAGCAGCTTCTAATTTAGAAAATGATGAAAAAACGTTTAACATAGACCAAAAATACCTACCCTGAACTGTTAACAACTAGAAACAGGTGACTTTCAGTGATAAAAATCATTTATTTGTGAAGGGATACAAATAAAGTGTAGTTAGACGGATTGAAGCTGAAACTCTGCTTCCAGATCATATCCAACAGACTGCAAAGCACCCTTCTAAACAGATGTTTTGGGGTCTTTTTACAACAAATGGCACTGGAAGCTTAGTTCCTTTTAAATCCATGATTAATTATGTTATATTATACATAGAAATACTACGCAGTAGAATTTTTCCATCCATGGAAACATTTGACGGAACATTTCAACATGATTTGGCTTCTTGTCACAATTCGATGTTGATCCAGGCTTTAATGCAGGAAAATAAAATTGTTCTTAAAAAGTGCTTAATTGTCCAGGTAATTCTCTCACACTAGACCTAACGCTCCAAGATTTCGAACCATGTGGTAAAGAACTGTTCAAATAAAGTTCAACATTATCAGAATGAGTTTTTTAGTCAATTTTTTCTAATAAGTAAATTATTATAAGCATTGTTATTCTATAATTAATTCAATTTTTTTTTACAATCTGGTATTCGTTCTATTTGGAACATTTATGAACAAAAACTTACAATAAAATAATGGGTTTTCTAAGTTATCTAGTGGTTGTAACGTTTTCCCATCTCCCAGCTCCACATTAGGCTTCCCTCAGTAGATGACATAATGCCGTTCATGTCCACACGTGCACCCCTAAAATATTGTGGAGTCCTTTTAACTGTGATCGCACCGATAAATGATGGTCATGAGAAAAGAATGCTTCTTGCAAGATGGAACCTCTAGTGAAATTCGAGGTGTAATGTGCGACCACCTCCACCCCCAAGAGAGAGGAGATACATTCCTATTGAAGCACTCAAAAAGAAAGGCTGTGTTTGCCTCCTCCCTCACAAATAACATATTCTGTAGAACTGGAATGCTCAATAGTTTGATTAACTTGTTACTAAATGTAAATATTATAATGAAGAGGCGTGGACGCAATAAACCATTAATTTAAGTTCTTAAGTCTCACACCACCCATTAATTACCCCTAAACGTTAGAAGGTGCCTTAGTAAAATAATAATACAAAAATTACTAGCGAAAAAAATTTAGCTAAAAAATTAGTACTCCAATTCAAATTAAATATATGGATTAAAGGATAGAGTATGTTCAAGTAGCAAAAAACAGCTATGCAAATTATTAGAACATCTTTTTAAAAATAATTAATCCTAAATATCAAAAAATTAAGGAGGAAATATTCCATAGTTCATTTCTAGAACTTTACTCTCTCCTGCTTGTGTTCTACATACTTTAAAGATAGTATCTCAGGATCTTCATTAGCTCTTATTAGGGATGCATAAATTACTACGAGAAAATATCAAATTTTGATTAATAAGTTCCTATAAATTTGCATTAACTGTCAAAGAATGAGTTAAATTCTCTGACATATTATGTATGTAATATTTGTTATTTTCATTTCTTAAAAATAATGCGAGTTATTAAGAGTAATGTTAAGGCAACGGAATTAAAATAACAAGATGCAATTAAAATCATTTAAGGGATTTAAAGTCGTTTATACATGCTATAAGAAAAATATTCTTTGACACCCTATCTCTTCCTTTTAGAAAGGATACAATTTTTTCAAGAGAAAAAGAGTAACAAATTTTGTATCGTCACAGAATATCTGTATATAATTCCATTTTAATAAGTAACAGACTTTTTATTTATAATTATTTATCTCTAAACAGTTTCCAATATAAAAATTCAAAATGGTATCACATTTTATTATTGTATAATGTTGTAATCAATGTATAAATCTCAATACAGCTAAATTATTCTTGTCTTAAATGTAAGGACATAACTTTATTTTCATTAGAATTAAACAAAACCAATTAACTACTGTGCCTAAGAAGTAAAATGGATAGGCAAAAATTGTCCGTGTGTCTGCATCTGCGTGCGTTTGTGTCTGAGTGTGTGTGTACCTGTGTGTGTATAATTTTTCAAATAAATCTTATAAAATTATCTTACTTTGTTGATTTGCACAACAGTACCTTCGTTGAAAACGCTTAGCATTCTTAACACAAGGAATTAATACAATCTAAAAATGATGCAAATGATACAAGCCATGGAGGCAGTGATAGGGAAAAATATTGAATAAAATTGTGGAATTATTTATTTATATATATATATATATACTTTTTGCATTAAAATTATTAAATTATACTTTTATTAAATAAACATAGTTATTTATGGGACAATATTTCATTTAGAGTTTTTTTTTTCATTCATTAATCTATTGATTGATATTAATGCCTAATTTTACAGGTATATTGAAACCATTGACAGCGGACCTCGTTTTTTTGAGTCAGAGTCAAGTGACGAGGGTGACAGCTTTGATTCCGTACAGAATTAACAACTCTTGCAATTTAAAGTTTAAAGTCTTCCTCTAAGCTGTTTAGATAAATATTATTTTGAAATTATACATTGAGAAAAATCCGTTTTATAATAATGTTCTGTTTTCAAATGTATTATAAATTATATGATTGTTCAATTTAATAGATGGAAATAAAAATGAAGCTTGTTAATTCCCTTTCCAAAATTTTTAATCATTTCTGACTACTTCTTTCATTTCTGAGTTTCTTCTTGAAGAAAACTATTGTCTTAACGTATATTTTCATATGGATTAATATTTTATAAATTTTGAAGATTAAGTAAAAAGAAAACAAATTTTTTATATTTCAATTTCAATTTTTAAATGCATATTTTAATCTTGTATTTTTAAAAAAAAAGCTCATTTAAAATTTTACTAATTTTTTAAAAAAAATCTTTTTTTGATTGTTTATTTTTTATTTAACAAAATTGAGTTAATAAATTCATTTCCGAAAAAAAAAGTTCCTAGCACTAAATCACAATTGATAAACAGTAAAACCCGAAGAAAGAAAATGGATGGAAAAAATCAATAATATGGGTTTTTTAGAAAAAAAATATCACATAATCATTAACTTTGACATGTTTCAGAAACCAAAATTTATAAAAGATGTTATTTGGGTAAATTAAAGCACACTAATTTCGCCTGAGAACTGGATGGTTTAAAAAGTTTTTTAGAAGTTCTTATTGTATAAAAAACTATGATTGATTAAATACTGTAATTGAGTTCGTGTAAAGTATTTTTTTCTAAAAAGCTTGATTTTAAATTCTATATTTGCATTTTTTTATAATCAGTGATGAGTCAGTAATAAACAGATTTTTTATTGTGCTTTATTATACTAATATTAAACCCATCAATATCAAATAAAAATCCCTTTTTTACTCATTTTTTTGAAGTTATGTACCATTTAAAACAAAAACAAAAAATGAAAGTTAATTACTTTTTAAAGTTCTCAAAACAGGAAGAGGTGAAAATAAGTTTTTTATGCTTCTGTTAATACAATTATGACCTCAAAGACTTTTTTTTATTTAAGCAAGAATTTCTGATTATTCTTTAATTCTAAAGAATTTCCTTCGCTATGCCTTACTTAAAAAAAAAAAGATTAATGGACTTTTCAAAATAACTCAAGCTAATTCAATATCATTTTAATATTGACTGTTAGTTCAGAAAATGATAAGAGCTTATAATTTTTTGGAAAAAATGTAAAAAATGTGTGTCTAGGTGAAATTTCCAATTAAGTGAGGAATTGTTACATGTTTGTTTCTCAAAGATACATTTTTCAGTTTTTCATTTCTGTTTTCATTTCTATAAATTATTAAGTTTTTAAAGAGTAATATAAATCTTTTTTATAATATTTTTTTGTTATTTTCTTAAAAACTGCACTAATTTCTATGTTAAGAAATTAAATTGTATACAAATAATTTACCAATTAAAAATACAAAAAATAAATACAAACATTCAACCTATGAACATAAAATTGTTAAAATAATTTTAAAAGAAATAAAGCGTTATATATATATATCAGACAGGCCCCAGGCCTGCGGGTTAAATGATGAAACATCTTCTATTGTTAACTCTTATTTATTTCTTCCAATCCAACATGGCGTCCCTTTGGCGCCAACTCTATAGAACAATAGACGGTAATTCGGCCAGGAGTCCACCAGCTACTTCTCTCCAGTACGCGTTCGCCTTCGTCAGCGCTAGCTCCACCTTTAAATAGGCTTACTTACCCACAAATCCCTACGCGATGATAAAGAGTTTGCTCTATTTTTATTTATTACTCCCTTAATTTTAAAGTTAATCTTTTCAAACCTGACATATATATATATATATATATATATATATATGGAAAAAATTTATATAAAATATAGAACATAACAGGGGGAAAAAAATTAAGATCAAATCTAATGAAATACAAATAAGAACCTAGCGAGTCAGAATGCAATTTCGGACTTAGGACCGAATAAGTGGGGTTAAACTAGTTTGAAGGCGCCAACCTTCCCCCTTTGCAACTCGGTAGGAAAGACCAAAATAAAATAAATAGAAATTTAAAGTATAAAAATTCTAAGTATAAAAATCCAAAGATAAATCCAAAGTATAAAAAATCTCATAGAAATATGAAAGAACAACCGACTACTATTAAGCAAAAAATTCCCCCAAAATGTTTAAGCAGAAAAATATCAAAAGAATTACCCAATAAAAGGATTCTTCCAAAAAGATTTTAAAACTTCTGCTCACAGAGCTTATTCCAGGAGATTATATATATATATATATATATATATATATACCTCTTAAGTGTTAATGCTGAATGCAGTAAATACCTTTGAGCACTATGAAATACTTAAAAATATATAATTATTTATTTCTTTGTGTGTATACATGTGCAGGGTTATTATGAATCTCTCGCGGGTTTCGAAAATCTGTAGTAACAAAGCTAAGACGAATACAGCAGAAAAGAACTTTTGAGAAAACAGAAAAACCTTTCAAATCTTATTTACATTTTTACGGGTGTTCTACGAGTCAAGACATGGTTAAACGGCATCAAAGCGATAGTCCAGCTCTACTCAACATGATACTTTCAACGTTATTGACAGCAAGTGTTATTATATTTCCATGTTATCCGAAATCTCATGTATGATCAAATTTCGTTCCGTTCTGCCGTGTGATGTAGCAGAATTGCAGTAATAGATAATACTAGCTGTCAATAATGGTGATAATACCATGTTGAATAGAGTATAACAGGACTATAGCATTGAAGTATGCCATACAACCAAGGTTTCACTTATGGAACACGTGTAAAGTATGTAAATAAATCTTGAAAAGTTTCTGGTAACACGGTTATGGATTTAAATGGATTCTAAGGGAAGCTGTATTAAGAAATAGTTGAAAAAGAATAATTTGTTGAAGTTATATAAAAATAGATAGCAGTCCCCATTGAGTGCAGCGTAGCAACGCTAGCGGAGGGGTCAGTGGGAAACGTTTCGCTTTCGAAGTAGAGCAAAGAGAAAATGATGTCACATTTCTATGACAACCAAGCCCGTCATTCGACCGGCTGCCGCATCTCTACGAAACGAGCAGAGAAAGGATGAATTTATTAATTATAAAGGATTAAAGGGAATATTATTTTTTAGCCAGTTACTCGTTGTCTTTTAAATAATTGCGTGCGATATTTAAAGGACATTTAAAATAACCATTTGGAAGAAAGTAAGACAAGGTAGAAAAGTTTAAAGTAAGATCATGAGAGAGGAAGTTGCCGCACTAAACGCGTGCTAAAGCTCACATGACAGGGGGGGGCGAGGAAATAATTAGAGTGAATGAAGTCTTTCAAAAGAAAACAACTAATAAATAACAATGAAACAATAAAAAACAATTGATGTAAGAACTTCATAATTAGTATCAAGACATTAGCTTCCTTTTCAGAGATGGCAAGTGTTGGTACGAGTGGTTAAGAACTTCTCTAGATCTTTTAGAAGAGCTAAGTGTAGAATTGTCAAATGCCGGGATTTCCCTGGTGGATTCATTTGGAATATGTGGTAGCCATTTGAAAAAATATTCTGATTGTTTTTTAATGAGACAAGAAGCGGCGAAACATTAAGATAGTTATAAAATACTTCGTTCCCGAAAACCAAGGTGTGAATGGTACTCTACACAATTGAATGTTTTGCAAAGTGTGCATATTTTTTTAGGTGAGTAACTGTCGTACCTGCCCAGATGGAGGAAGCGTACAACATGATGGGGCAAAGAATTGCTTTGTAAAACAAAACTTTGCGCCTTAAACCATGTTGCGCGATTTAGGGTGCTTCTCATTCCAGCCGCCTTTTGGTGGACGGAATGGATGTGCTTGCAGAAGTTTAATTTAATCGCCAAGTATTAACCCTGGGTAATTAGTAACTCAGCGGACGTACTGATTAAATATGCTGACAGGTGGGTGCATCGGAAACCTTCCATATGTCAATAGTTTTAATCAGTCCATCCCTTGGTTACTGAGAATAAGTTTCTGTATTCTCTCAAATGTTCTTTTTCTGCAGCATTGGTCTTGTTTTTTTTTATTATAGCGCTGCGAAACCCGGGATAACCCTGTTTATAAATAATTCTCTAATGTTTGAATTTTCATATGACCGTATATGTGCATTCAATACCGTCTACTTAATTTGAAATTTAAATCCTCAATTGGGAAATAAATGAAATAGAGGCTCAAAATTCTGGAATTAGATATAATGAAAAGAAGCCAATGATTACTTTAAAATTCATATTTCCTCATGTACTCTCCATGTTAAACATTACGGGGGGGGGGGTCACCAATAGCCCTTGTGTTGCTTCAGAGTACAAAGTAAATTAAAATCAGTTTCATATATATATATATATTATGAATTTGATTTTAATTTACTTTGCACTCTGAAGCGTATATATATATATATATATATATATATATATGTGTGTGTGTGTGTGTGTGTGTGTGTAAGTATAATTAAATTAGACCAAAAATTAAATTCCCTATTCAACTTTTTTTATTTTCCGTTAGAACATATGGCCCTAAGCAGAACCCTTATCCCTAACCATTAATTTTTATTACCTCGTATGTCATGCTTAATATTCAAATATATATCTTTAATAATAAGGGTACTTAGAACATCTGCCTAAGTGGAACCGGCCACTTATACTTCACTTGCGCATCCATTTTTCCCCTCAGATCAGACACTAAAATGGTTTGTTCAATAAAAACCGTTTTTTTTTAAGATGGCTTGGTGTTGACTCGAAACATGACATATATATATGTAATAATCCCATTAATATAATCCTTTTAAATATCTTTTAATTGCCAATGGTCCATCCCTTCAGGACCAACGTTTTAGTAATAAGTTAAGCCAGCCGCCTAACGGCAGTATTTTAAACTACCACTAGCTACCCACTCAGATCATGTGATTTGAGACGCCTATAAATAGCGAGATTCCTGGAGACCAACTCCCTTTTTCTTTTTCGCTTCTGCATTTTGTCTGCGTAAACATGTAGCCGGCTGCAGCTCATTGTTCATTCATTTTCTTTGTTATGTGTCGTCCTTGTGATGTTTTATGTGTTTAAGAAGTGGAATAAATAGTTTTAATTAATCACCGGGAATGCCTCGTCAATATCATCCAAAGAAACCGTCAACAATAGCGATCATATTATTAAGAAATCATGTCAACGGCCAAGGTCGATTACACACACACACACACACACACATATATATATATATATATATATATATATATATATATACAACCAATTCTCGATAATTTAAACCTTCGATAGTACGAACCTCTCGATAATTCGAAGTATAAGCTCAGTCCCTAGAAAATCTCTTGATATTTCAAACTAAAACAATACGTTTTGGTGCACTCAATATTTCGAAGCAAAATCTCTGACTGACCAGACTACAACACGTGATAATTCAAAGTTATCTTATAAAATTCTCGACAGTTTGAACACGCACTATCTTGTGTACAATCCTTTAGCAAACAGTTTGAAGCTTACAAGTTTTGCGTTGTATTGTCTCTGCGTGTCTCCCCTGAAACATAATTCCTTTGATGACCATCTGTCTGCTACCCCTTCTTTATGTTTTCCGCTTCCTCAGGTTAAAATACACTTTTATTGCTTTCTTCTTGAAGTGGACAATAGACTAACCTCACCAGCTGTCAACCGTTTATATCTTTCGTTTAACATGTGACCTTGCTACTCATGTGTTCAGAAAAAATGGCCCGCTATAGTGAATAAGAGATACATAGGATTGTGTATGAATGTATTATTTTAATACATAATTTTTAACTTTTGTATAATATTTATTTTGTGTAATATGTACTTCTTAAAAATACTTTAAAATAATTTGATACACATGTACAATTGTTCCTTTATTACATAGTTTAAAATTTAAATGTGTTAGAAAAAAATTGCTCTTCATGTATTTTGAGAATTTTTTCTTACCCTCTTGATAATTCGAAGTTTTTCACTGGTCCCTCCAACGTCGAATTATCGAGAGTCGACTGTATATAGTTAATTCAAATATTATTCAAAAAACATTCTTTAACTGTGTTCAATTTATTTGTCCCACATGTTTTGTTACAAAAATGTCTATTATTTGTTTTTAAAGATTGTAATTTATAGATCAAAGAGAAAATAAGTAAGATATTTTTCTATTTTTACCAAGTCACACAAACAAATTTAACAGCACGACATAAAACAAGAGTTATTAATAATTTGTAACGGGCAGTGTTTAGCAAAAAGTAATAAGTTTATATTATTTTTATTAGACATGGAATATATTATAAAAAGGTGGTTAGACTTTTTTGATAAATTTGAAACACAAGCAGAATTACAGTCGCAATTTTAACAGTGACTATTCCATCTAAAATAATTTCATTGACTGGAAAAATAATTATTTTTTTAAAAAAAGATTATAAAATAGTTATCTAACTTCATCTTTCAGATAAATATTTCTGCCATTTAAGACTCTTAAAGACCGATAAAAGAAACCGTTATTTTTTTTCTTATTTACTTCTTTAGGCAATTTTCGTCTTAATTTTTGCGAAACACATTTTAACTTGCTTTTTTTAGTTCTAGGTAAATATTAATTTCCAATAATATGTCAAAAAGAAAAGCTATTTGTAACATTTGCTTCAAAAGGTCATATGTCTTCCATGCTTTATAGAAGAGCTTAAAAAATATTCAAATAGTTAGAAGAGAATAATTATACTGCATTTTGACATTTTAATTATTAAGAAGAACAAATAAAACGAGATTCAAATTTCACCCACTAAATGAAAGCTAACGTTTTCCCAAATTAAAAGTGTAATGGTAGCTTACGAATTTCTAAAAAGAGCAATTCAATAAAGTTATTAAATAAAATATGTTTTTCTATTTTCTGAATGATAAAATTAAGTTCTCTATAATTCATTGAAAATTATATTTATATAGAAATATTTATGATATAATTTCTTTTATGCCAAAATATTTTAAACGTATTTCGATTGATCAATAGGAAATTTCAAATATTAAGAAGGATAAAATGAAAAATAAATGAGCATTACTGTTGAATATGTACGGAATCATTATCTCAGAAAGTAGAATGAATTTTAATGTATTTTAATTGGAGGCAGAAATCAAATTGCAATGAAATCAAATTATTTTCACCAATTAAAATATTTTATGTATAAATTTAGAGAAAAAATGATAAATCAGAAAAATTACTGTATAGAAATGCATTAAAATTCATTACAGTAAAACGTCGTTTATCTGAACGTTTTTTTATCCGGAGCTTCAACTACCCGGATCAAAGCCCAGATACGTTTTCGAACAGTGCAATGGGCTCAACAATTAATTCGCGTGAATCCAAAAGTGACAAGAAACAACAACAACGAAAGTAACAAGGTTCCATCAAATGCTGATGCGTTTTTTCAGCGTTAGAACAACAATCAGAAAGCTGCCCTACTCAACTACTGTTGCTAAAGAGAACCAGAGACCTTGCAGTAAAAAAACGAAGGTGTACAATGGTACAGCGAGAAATAAGTGATTATTTTACACAATAAACGTAAAATTAAGACATTTTGCACCTATTTTGCTTTTACTTCAAGCACGTTTCCTGAATGTGATACTTTTCAATATTCGTATAGTGTCCGGTTTCATATACCGGTTGGATCGCATTCGGTTTTCGGTTATCCGAACAATAGCGTATCCGAACGGTGTCCGGTCCCAATTGATTCGAATAAATGATATTCTACTGTATTTTAATTAGCTTTTGTTTATTTAAAGGTTTTTCTTGGCCAGAAAAAAAAGTTTTGCACACTTTCTTTCTTCTTCAAGCTTTTCATATTCAATAAAGGATAAAATATTTAGTTAAATATTTCTTAAAAACGGTTGTCAACAAATTTAAATATTATCGAAAAGAATTTATCATTACATAAAATAATATTTTCAAAAATAAAATGATATGCTAGTATTAAAGAAAATGACATATTTTTATACATTGAAAATCGTTCAACACCAAACTAAGGATTGAAATATGTTTTCGTGCTAAGGCATGCTACAAAAAAAACTCATATATTTAACAAAATTAAATTTATTAGAGTATATTTTATTAACATATATATGTATATATGCATGTATTTAATAAAAATCAATGAAGCACAGAAATTCACAAGAAATTAATGAAATTTAATGCAAAATTTAGCAATACCAAAATTTTGTTTTTCAAATACGTTTTTGTCATCTGTGGTTGATCAACAACCTTAAGCAGCTCTATCTTCATTTTAAGCGCAATAGCATTTTGATTTTCCCCGGAGCTTTTTGCCTCTGTGCTCAAAAAACGTCAACCAAACTTACTCATTTTTACTAACAATATGATATACGCATCACCGAATTCCAAAAACAACTGATGAAAGGTAAGAGGTTTTGTGTGGCGTTTGTAGCGGTGGAGGGCGGGAGTAGCTTAGATAAACAAACATGAATCCTGTGAAAGACTATTCCGAGGGCATTTCAAAGCCAAGTTAGCCTCTTCTCAATGAAACCTCCTCTCTTTCACTTAACGCTAGTGCTATTAATTCGTGTACATCGATATTTCGTCTTAAGCGTATTCGCGTTCAGCGTATTTCACTGTATATCAGTTTGAAAGTTGGTATATTTATTTGCAATTTATACAAATCTGCAAAGTTGATAATATTGTTCCAAAATTTTGGAAAAAGTTTCGGCAATGTATCAAAAGAAACGTAAGTATATTTCTGCCGTATATAAGCCATTCCCTCTCATATTTTTTTTAAAAAAAATATCTTCCCCGTTTGGTGTCGTCTTTTGATTTGAATGTGTTTGAGAATGGATTTTGCGGTAATCTACTCCTAAGGAAGAAGTAAGTTCAGAAATGTTGCAGACAAAAACCCTCATTTTGAAATTAGACCTTACAGACTTGAAATTTGGAAAGGATGTAGTTGAAAAGAGATCTGCTATAAAATGGTTTTGGGAAATCAACATAAAGGTGGAGGGGGGGGGGGGGTTGGATAAAAATTCCCACTTCTGAGCTATTAGACCTACGTATTTATTTTGCGGAGAACGGGTTTTATGGAAATCAGCCCCCCCCCCCCAAGAAAAGTTGAATGGACACGTTCAAGATAAAGATTAACCGCTTTTGGCTTAGAGAACTTATAAATTTGAAATTTGTCAAGCATATTTTTTTTGTTGAATAGAGGAATCCGCTTCGAAAGAGTTTTGCGAAAATTGTTTCTTCATAAAAACATTAATATGTTTTGTTTCAGAAAAAAAATTCAAGTCCTATTTTTTTAAATCAAAAGGTGAGGGCTATAAAAATGCTTTTTAAATACAATCAAAAGAGCATAATACTAGCACTTAAATATTAATAACTTAAGAAACATACTTCTAGTAATACATTATCACGTAATACACAACAAAGTCGGAAAGTTATTATTAAATCATTCCAACGACATTGGTTTTTTTATGGCTTAATAATATCTCTTATAGAGATTATATCAACTAACCGCTTTTGATAAATACTTAATATTAAAATATGAAATTTTATATCAAATCTAACTATTAAAGTATGACGTTTCGTACTAACGCACGTTTCTAAATGAATAAAATTTATTTAGTCGCATTCATATTAAAGACCCTTATAAATATTTACGAAACATTTCCTAGCTGTTCGCATAAAATAAATCTACGAGTAAAAACTTCTTAGAAAAGTTAACATGAAATTGATTTAAAAGGAAATTATTTAACAAGTACAGCAAGAGAAAAAAATATCTTTTAAGATTAGCTGATGCACAAAAATTAGGGATGATTTGGAGAAATTAGTATTAAAGCAGAACAAGCTACCACAACAGATCGATATACCACTCAAATGATCGCTTATATTCAGGTGGGAGGGGGACTTTACTACACCTAGTAGTTGTGTTTTAAGTTCTGATACAATTATAAAGGGGATAAAAAAAAGCATTTTGTAATGAAATTTAAAAATTATTTTTAAAGTTTAAATTTGGCATTAAGTAATTTTTATTGAAATCAATCACATTTTTATTTCACACATACTTTAAGTCTCTTTGGCCACCGGATCCGTCGTTATCCACTATCCACCATGTTGCGCACTCATATGTGTCTAACCTGACTCTCTACAGATTAAAAGAACACAATTTACGGTCGCACCGACTATTACGGCGCTTATCTGTCATGCCTGTACACCTTCAAACCTGACTGCAGTGGTGTTGGGCTCAATCAACGTGGAATTGCGGTGACTGGGAACGTATAGTCTTTAATGACGAGTACTATTTACAACTGTATCCATACAACAACCGTAGACTTGTCTGAAGACTTTCAGGACCTTCCCTGACTTTCACACACCACACCTGTTCACAATAAGCTGTTATGGTCTAACTTTCCCCCTCCTTTAATAGCCGGACCCTTTTGATAATCATTTCTGGCACACTCAAAGCTAGAGGTACGTTGACAATATCCTACGACAATAACCGTTCCTTTTTGCAACATCCAGGATTTACTTTTTAACACGATAATTCCCAGCCGTTCTCTGCACGCTTTGCTATGTAGCTTGATCTACCCTTTTTTGGCCGGCTGAGTCACCTGATGTCTCTCCCGAAAAGCACACTTGGGACGTTATGGGAAAGCGAATCATCCCGGAATGTTCACAATTTAGATCAACAGTTGGCAACAATTTGGTGCAAAATTCCGCATGACACCACACGGGAACATTATCAATCTATGCCATGCCAATAAGAAAAAACGGCTTCCATTCGGGTCAGAGGGGGATCAGCGCTGTTTTGCCTTCCTCGTTCAGTAGTGGGTAAACTCTGAAATAATTGTTCAATTGTTCTGAATTTTTAATCGTTTGTTTTTCTTTGTATGTTTTTCTCATCCTTCAATTTGTTTTGCAATCGCACAACTACTTCTCAATATAGTGCCTCTTCTGTAAAGTCGATAATATAAGCCTTCAAATATATGTCTATACTGTTCATACCTTTTATACGCGCAAAAATAACAGAATATTGAAGAATATTTTAGAAGTATATACTAATATTCTAATTAACTATATTTACGTTTCCTTTTATTCATATTGGTCTTTTTAATCAAATATATAATATATATATATATATATATATATATATAAGAATATATTAGAAAAAAAATTAAAAATTTCGAGATTTTCTGCTACATTATTTTCTTTAAAAAATAATTACTTTGTATTCAATGTATGAGCTTTAGTGTAAAAAAAAAGCAAAACAGTTAACAGAAAGAATTATCTTTTGCGTAGTTTTAAAATAATACTGAATTGAAAAATTAAGCCAATTCTGAATCATCGCTTTATGCGATTTCTTTTCCGAATATAAAAATGCTTTTATTACTTAAAGTTTCTGTTCTCTTTGATGTTAGAACAAAGTAAAACACAAAAATAACATTATTAATATCGTCCTACTTTAAATAAGCGGATAAGAATTAATGGGTAGTTTTAGGTTTCGTTCTGAAAATTTAAAATTTCTTTAATTAAATCTGCATGAAAAACTAATTGCTAGAATTGGGTTAGAGCCATGATCAGAAAAATTCATTACATTTTAATTCATAGGATTTTAATTTTTTATTCAGTTTTCATCTAGTTTAATTAGCGGATTATTTTTTTAAATTTAATCATTCATGTCTAAAGCAGCTAAGGAATTAAATAACTAATTATAGCGACATCAAGTTAATACTAATTATTGGAACGTCGACATTTATCCAAAATATTTTAAATAGAAAAGAAATTAATACAAAGAAATCTAAAAATAAAAATAAAATTACATTTGTTCGATAATTACTTTTTAAGTATGTATGCCATGCTTGTATAAGTTTTAAATTGATTAAAATTGAAGAAAATTATATCGATGAAAATATAATTAGATTGCACGGACAACTACTGATTGCACAAAAATATCTATGATTACATTGTTCCAGCAATCCATTGTCACAAAAATGAATTAACAGTTTCTTAAATCCATTTTTATTTCCAAATACAAATGACAATAAACGAATTTCTTGACAATGTTTGATGTTCAAATATTTAATTTTCGAATAGAAGTTAGAAATATGGAAGTTTTTAAAAGATAATTTTAAGTAACTAAATTATAGTGATATTAAGCATCTGATTCAATTTATTATGAATGGATAATAAATATATATATATATATATATTATTTCTATAACTTTTAAAATAACTTTTAATTATAGTGACATTAAACATTCGATTTAATTTATTATTGAGGAAAATGATTTAGCGTATACTTTTCCAGTAAAACTACCAATTAAGAAATCAAAAACAAACATATATCAAGGAGTCATAAACCTGTGATGTGCTCGCTTTCCTTTAACTAATTGCTGGAAAAAAGTGCCCTAAATGTGTGGTCAAGAATTCTGTTCTCTGTTCCCACGACCATTCTTTAGAATCCGGGAGTGGACATATTCCCTGACCTGTGTGGAATTTCCGATTCCCATGCATCCCAGATGACGGCGTGTCTGGAGGAGGACGGCCGACATAATGCGTCGGATGGTTCCTACGCTTTGAGGAGCCAACGAACAAGGGTTAAAGGAAAGCCGAAAAAAATCAGGTGCAACCTGGGCTTTAAAAGCCTTGGCGTGAGAATTTGTTTGAGAGAACCGTTCAGAGGCCTGTCTAGCGATATACAGCGAGAAACCCACTGCGTTTGCATCCACTATTAGAGTCGATCACCGAAGCTGACGGAATTTGGCCCCTTTTATCGATAAAAAGGTGTCGACTTCACGTGATTCTCAAGATAAGGCGGATGTTTGAGATGAGTTGAACTTTACTGTAAAAGAGACTAACTGTGATCCCAATCTCCGAACAATTGTAAAAATATTCAAGTTAGTTTTCCCTGTAATAAATTGTTTTGATAAGCTGATTCAAGTCATTACATACCATATCTCTTGATTTTTTTTCAGTAGTGATGTTGCACAAAAATAAATATACTCCGTCACAAAAAAAGTATACGCACCCAAACGAAAATGAGCTACTATCACTAAACTATACAGGAAAGTAGTCTGGTAAGATATATGCAAACGATTAAATTTTCGACGACAATGAGACAAGGGTAAGCGTTGTATGAGCATATGAGATGCACATCTGGGAGAGTTTAAAAGCATAATTGCTAGTGCCATAGGATTATTCAAACAAATATGTCGACTTTGATGGACGTTATTGTGACAAGAAATGCCTCGGATACGTAACTGGTGACAATATGAATATTTGTCGGACTTTGAGACAGGGTGTATAGTAGGCCTCAGAGAAGTAGTTTGGCTGAACAGGCGTATCGGCCACCGCCTAGGTCTGAGCGATAGGGAAATTTGTCAGTGTTAGCAACAATTGATCTCGGAAAGGATACTCTACTAAAGGATCAGTGTGTCCCAGGGACACACATGTGAGCAATGATCATGAAAACATAAGAGCGGACACGTCCTCAATAACAACGTCACTAGAATCGATTCGATGCTTTTTACCAACTTCCATACATCTAGTGGTATCAAGGGAAACCATTCAGAAACGACTGGTCGACGCGGTTATAAGGAACAGGTGACCGTTACGACGACTACCACTGACCCCCTATCATTAGCAGTGTTGACTGGACTTTGCCGAATTCGGGCAAGCTGAAGATGGGCGATATTCAGTGACGAATCCGATTCAGTCTCAGTGCTGATAACCAGCGCATACGCGTGCGGAGGTCGTCATACCTTCGGTCTGATTCGGAATATGTTGTCGAACGGCATACGGTGATTACAAAAGGTGTTACAGGGTTAGGAGTGATTTGTTGGGATTCACAATCATCTGTCTTCTTCAAAGCCCTTTGAAAGCACACAGTTATGTGGGCGAGATTTTGAAGTCAGTTGTACTTCCTATGCTCTCAGGTACCCCAGGTGCCATTTATCAGCAAGACAAAGCTCGTACACATTCTACGAGGCTTACCCAACAATGCTCTTAAGGACATGAAGTTCCAGAGGTCTCACCAATAGAGAACGTCTAGGACGTGCTTGGATGATAATTGCAGCCACCTTGGAATACTGGTGTATTAACTGCCAAGTTGCAAAGAATAGACATGATCTTCCTCAATTAGTCATTGGTAATCTTATTGATTCGATGGCATTTCGTGACTTGGCTTCTATAGCTACCAGATGTGAATTTACCACCTAATGATTTGTAAAAAGATTTTCATGCCATGCCTTCTTAGTAAAACAGTCTATACTTCTGAATTTGAAATCATTTGCTTATATTCTCAAACTCTACATACAAATTAAGTTTCGTGACAGTAGCCGTTTTTTTTCTGGGTTCATATATTTTTTATGACGCAGTGTATTTTCATTCAGATATATTTATAGAAAACAAATGTGAGTTTATTTACTTACGAAAATAACCACTGAATTTTTGTGACAGTAGGTAAATTCTGCAATAAAGAAATTTTTATAAGATTAATCTAAAACGGAATCTGAGAGAGAGAGAGAGAGTACTTCGTGTGTGTGTGTGTTTAACCAGTTTATTATGATTCGAATTGATGTTCATTAATTTTCGATTTGTTGTCTGATATGGTTAAATACATTTATATTAATTACAGTCTAATAAAATTATACTGAAATTCATTTAATTATTTGAAATTTAACGATAATTTAAATGTGTTAAAATGTCTGTACTAAATTAAAACTATATACATAAGTGATTTTAAAGCAAGTTTTACATGATATTGTTTTTTTCTACATACCATTTTAATAAAAAACACAATTGTATAATAAAGCTTTAAATATGTTTCATTAAAGTAAATATTGCACTTTAATATATTCCGATTTGTATATCAAAATATTCATGAACTTCCATAAATATTTCTACAAAAAGGGGAAAAATATTCCCCAATTTTTGACGAAGTCATTTTTTTTTCTTTCAAAATACAATTTTCCAAACAAGCTAAAACTTCGCCTAAATATAATGTTTCGATCATTTTCTTTACTTATTGTATGTGTGTGTATGAAGCCTTTTAAGTAAAAACTATAAACTACCTAACAAGCATTTAAAGAAAATCATAGAATTTTTCATGTCATTTAGTCTATTGTTATAAATTAAATGTATAAGGCGATGGTGATCAAAATTTTAAATTCTATAAACAATAGTTTTCTTTCATTTCTTTTATTAGTATTGTAACTTTAAAATACTTTAGCCTTTATCACTTTACATCATATACAAGATTAACGGATATGAATTGTCAACAATTTAACCATCTTTCATCATTCCCTAAAGATCAGTGTGAATAAAAATCTTTATAAAAAAGCAACTTAAATGCCGTCTACCAAAACCATAACAAAGGGCGGTACTCCTTGTTGCTAAGTGCATTCAGACTGGCCTGTAATAAATGGTTGATATTCATGTATCAGTAGGGGACAAATGTAAGGCTTTTAAGGGTAAAAGAAAATACTAATGTTCTTTACTTTACAACTGACTTTGGGCGATGGAGTTGCTTTTATGAAAAACATGACCTTTCGATAAACAACTCTAGTTCTGTTTTTAAATTCACCTCACAAAGCTAAGAGCTGATATTTGAGAGATAATTTTGTGATTTTAGTTTTGCAGTAGATGCGCACTGCTTGTTAATATGAGTTAAGTGGAAAAAATATACGTATGTACTCCTTTGTGCTTTACAACTAAAAGTTAAATAATACTTTCCTAAAACAATGTTGGATGTTGTTGTTTCTGCTACACAAACTTTCAATTTTCTTTTAAAAGAAGTATTTTTTGAATAACATACAAAGTGGTGGGATATAAAATAGAGCTGATGTCGAAATAATTTTAATATTTTTGTAGTGATAGAAGTTCTACTCACGATATATTATCTTTTTAAAAAAAATCATAACGGATAAAATGTTCTAAGTGTTTTATACAAACATCGGGAGCTGTTTTTTTTAGTCCTTAGCATGTAATATGCATGGTTTTTCATGATGGGAAAAAGCGAGATATTTCAAATGATATGGATAATTTCACTACTTAAGAATACAAAGAGTGACAAAAGAATATTTAACATTCATATATTTTTTTTTTGTTTAAGGATTTAGACAGTTTGAAAAGTCAAAAGATAAGACAATTGTCCTTCATGCATTAACACTTAAATAATGTATTGTGACTTAGAGTACAAATAGCGTCAAAAAAATTCTTCACAGCCAAAACGTTTTACGTTTCTTTTTTCCAAATCCTTTTTCCAAAAAAAAAAAAAAAAAAAATTCTATTTTCTACCAAATCGCTACAGCGCGCGCATCCCGCTCCCTCACTCGTCTCGTTTCAAGTTTTTAAAGCTTGCTTTCAACAGACGAGTTTTGGACGATTCCAGAAAAGACAGTATGTAGAGTTTGCCTTCACCACACTTGAGTTTTGGACGATTCCAGCAAAGACGTTACAGAACAATGAACAGATACAGTACGTTTCTGATTATAAATTGATCCATGAATTAACCAAAAGTGCATTTTTCTTCAAGAATCTGAGATAAATTAGAAACCCCTTAACAAGCTCAAATGGGGTGGAAACTGTAATTTTCAAATAAGTCTCCAATATGTTAAAACAGGTGTGAAAATTTCCAATAGAATTTATGAAAAGACGCTATCTACGATAGCGTTATTTTTGATAATCCTACATATAGTGAGAAAACCTTTTTTCCATTCATTTTTCATCTTATACATTAGGGTCGGCAACCTATGGCACGCGTATCACATGTACAATTCTCAGTGGCACCCTGCAATTCTCTTCAAATTTGTCAATTTTTGAGTGTGTCGAAGTTAATAAATTTGTAATGAACCTAATTTTTGACAAACATCTTCAGAATTATGGACCTTTACAGAAATACGAAAAAATCTGAAACATGACTCTAAAGATGAATTTACAGCTATGTTGTAAATTATTGAATGTCATTTCTGGAGAGATTTCCTTATTTGAAGAGAGAAAATTGCATGTACTCTTTTTTTCCGCTTTTGGTCCTACATAATTTAAGTAAAAAAATCTTTCGTGATATGAAAAATATTTCGAGTCCGCCAAGAAATTGTTCAACTGAATGTTCACAATTGTCTCAAACTGAAAGTCACACATTATACTCCTGATTTTGCTGAATGAAAGCAGAGCGGTGGAAGAAATAGTTTCGATTTAAATTTTTATTTAACAATAATGAAGGGAAATACATATATCTTGCATTATCTATTTCTTATTTTAAATAAATATGTTAGGAATACATACTATAAATACAATTTAATTTTTAAAAATTCTTGTTGAAGGAATCGCTATATTTTATGCTGTTTATTTTTATGTACGAAACATCTTTACACAGTGCGAAGCTCATATATGATACAACTGTAAATGTATATTATTCACCTCTATTCTCAATTCATGTAATATTAAGTGAATCGAATTGTTTCAGAAATGTCCATCTGCGTGGCAAGCTGAATAATATTGGTACCTTGGTTTGATATTCCACTGCTAAAATGTTGCCGACCCCTGTTCTGCACTATCTCTTCTAGTCTTACTTTATGCTAAATTATTTTTGCATGGAAAATGAGCAAGGGAAAAGAAATCCATGTACAACAAGTGACGATCGGCACGTGTTTCTTACCCTGTTTGAAAAAATCACTGCGTAATAAGCAAATGCAATTAGACATCCCAGGGCATGTGTGTGAAATCATGTTTTGAGAAATATAGGCCTCACTGACTTTGAAAGACTTATGTGGCATTTTCATAGAATTAAAGTTCCATTTAATATACCCAAAAAGTTAAGAAATTGAAATTGCTCACGCATGGCGATTGGAATTTTTTTAAAGCGTGTGTTTCCAAATTATTTTTTTCCAGATTTGTGGATGCATACATAGAGTCTGCCTTTTACTTTAATTTACTAATGATTTCAAAAATTCTCCACGTATGCACAGATATACACGGTATGAAAACTGTCTATAATTACATAAATTTAGTAAAGTAGGAAAAAAAAATAAAGTAAATATAATCTTATTATTGAGAGCCTTATTTAAAAAACTGAAAAATGTGTATAGATTGAATTTTTTTTAATTTTTAGTTTCATTACGTCCGTATAATTTTTTCACTTCAACTAGGATAATAATACTCATCAATGACCGAACAGCAATTATGTAAATCATTAAAACTGCAATATATAGCTGGAGTTATTGGCACTGGTAGCTTAAAGATAGCGCGACCGCTTAGTAAGCGGAAGGTTCCGGATGGTGTCGATAAATTTTCTTTATGCGAAAATCGTTGGTAAGCATGTCATGAGATTATGTGGCATGTAAAAGATCCCTTGAGTATCAATTTGTGGCTCTGGTACTCTCGGCAAAGAATTAAATCACACACACATAGCAATATTTAGCATTCAACGAGAGCTGAATTAAATGAAAATTAAAGAGTCTCAATTTAATAGCAAGAGCCGCTATTAAATGTTGCTACCACTGAAATGGCTCTCGCACTGGACGACTTGCCGAGTTTTCAAAGGAATAGTTGCTAATTGTTATTCAATTCCTTTTAAAATTGTCACCATAAAAATGTAAATTTATTTTCAAAACATAAATATATTTGAAATAAACCATTTTGACCCTAATTTCTTGTTCATCAGAATTATAATAAATGTGTTCTTTTGCATTCTAGCTTGCAATAGTTGGAGTATTTTTCTTTTGAAATAAATTATAAAGGTGCTCACAGTAATGTTTTCTTAAAGATTAGAATCTCACGAGATTATGTTTAAAATTATTTTTTTGTGAAGTCTATTTTTAAAAAAAATGGTGGCATTATTTTATTTGAAAACAAATCCGTGACTACCTTTGAATTCACGTATACCGAACTGTATGTTTAAACTCCAAATCTCATTTGCATTTGTTACGAGCATAAACAAATTAAGGGAGATTATTTCTTTTGTTACTAGATGCGGTTTGGGAAAAATATTTTCAGAAGATACATGCCGCAGATTAAAGAGATTTGTGTTTGTGGTATCTCACAAATTTCCTTTTTAAAATCTTATTTCTTACGAAAATATTTTTTTCCCTTTGATATAAGTTGAATTTCTTAGAAAATAGATTTAAATCTGTAACATAATCAAAGGAACTGCAGGAAAATTAACATAAGTACATTAATTAAACAAAAACATATTTCCTTTTTTCAATTAAAAATATTTTTAAGCCGCACCATTTATTTTATCTTAAATGTCATTTAAAACCATTTTCTATTTGAGGTTTAATTTATTTTTAGATGGAAGAATAAATTCTTCTTTGCAATTAAATTTTATAATTTCTTTCTAAGGAATAAGCCATTTTTTGAAATAAAACATATCTACCAATTAGATATTTTTGATGAAAATTGAATTAAGCATTTCTAAGAAATTTTAACCTTTTTTTATTCAGATACGAAACCATATTACTTAAGAAAATCATAAATAATATTTGTAAGCAATTGCTATTTTTCACAAAAGTTTATTAACATGATATAAAATATATTAAAGATTTTTTTTTTTGTTAATTATTTTGGTTATGCTCTTAAAGTATTAGAAAAAACTCTTAATATTTTCTCCAAATTTAATAATACACCAATTAGCGGGATTAAACATTAGCGGGATAGGGGGTACCGACTATTCTTAAGGATGTGTGCGTTTGTACTGTATTTATGATCATAATAATAAATAATTTAATAACAAATGAGGGTTCATTTATTATCATGCATTGCAAAATGATTTTAAGTATATTTTTAAACATAAATGTTTTTATTGTAAATATTCAATAAGCTGGATTATATAATAGTATTTCATTGCAATCTATTTGCTTAAACACTGTAAAAGTTTTGTTTAATATAGTCGCAACTTACAATTTTATAGCATAAAAATGAAGCAAAATAATTATATTTATTCATAAAAATATTTGATATTAAGAATATTCATTAAGGCAATAGTAGATAATTTACATTTATTGAGAATCTCATAAATATTTCCATAGATTTGAAGTGACACTCAAATAAAAGGAAATCCTATAGGAGAAATTAACATATCAAACAGTTGCATAAAAATTATGTCGTACTACGTGTTTTATTTTTGAATAATCCCTCCTTTCAAAAAAATTTAAATTGTACAATTTTTTTTACCTAATTGCTGGATATTACTGTGGCTTGTAACAATGGTGATATATATGGGTTTATGTGTATGGGATTATATATATATGAGATTATATCTACGTACATAAGGTTATACATACGTGAGGTTATACATACACGAGGTTATATGTATGGCATTATGAATATTAGAAACATTTCCTTACGCTGATTTTGCCTTTATATACCCTACATATACTTATTCAAGTAGCCGAAAATAATATGGAATAGCCATGTCGAGGACCAATCTTTATGTAGCCGATTTTAATTTCTTAAAAAAGAAATTCAGAATTTTTTTTCAAAGGTCAAAATAAAAGTAGAACTTGAATTATTATATAAAATAAACAAGACAAACTGTAGGAGACTTGGTATTCTCCTGTATTAAGAGAAAGGAATCACGAATGTCTGCAGGGGTCGCACCTTACGCTACATATCTATGAGTCATCGTCTACATATCTTTGAGCCATCCAATTTTCATTCCAAATGATCAATACGTCTATCTATGTTGATTTCAACCCATATCCTTCCCCCGTTTTTAAAGTGATCTTCCCTGAATAAATATAGGGTAATTTCAAGTGCCCTTTTTTCGGTATACAAAAAGACATCTGACGTCACAATAGAGACTCATTCGTAAACAGCACTTAGTATCAATCACCATACATCCATTATCGATGATCAGAAGGCCATTTTTTTCGAGTAGCACGATGTCTTGCGGCCAGCGGAATACACATCATTGGCCTACTTGCATGCAAACCATCCGTCTAAAGCTTTTTTCGTATTGTTTGGCTTGAGACCTTTGTCTTGTTGCCAGAAGAAACTAACTATCTTTGAATCTGCGTCACATTTGACGTATTGTCTCGACGAATTGCTAACAGGATATGCCGGTCATTATTTGCTGTAGTAGCAAGTGGACAATCTTGTCTTGGCTGCCGTCGAACATACTCTGTTTTTTTCAGTTCTATAATCTTGCAATGACACTTCTTACCACTCCAACAGTATCCGTTACTTTTCTTTCTGTTTGCTTGAATTCCAGTCTCCAGATTATACGCCAAGCCATGGATTCTGGTAGATCACGCTGTCGTGATATTTTTCTATCGCCTTTTCTCAAAACAACAGTCGAAATGTTGAATTTCACCACTGAGAGAATGAAAAACAACAGCTTTTACAATTTCAATCAGGATTCCTGGTCTTTGATATCATGAACGTTAATTTGTACATCAAGTTTTCTTCTTCTCCTACACTTTAAGATATGGATATTTTGTTTTACGTTAATAATCTGATGAATACTTGCTTAATTTCGTTAAATTTATGTGCTTTCCTAATTTTTCTGTGCAGTTTAATGATAAATATATATGTTAAACTATTGAAAAAAGTGAAATCGAACTTTACAACCACTCAGGAAATATTATTTACCTTTAGATCAGAATATTTTTCTGAGCTGTTTAACAGGGTTTTTTTATGTAAGCTTTATCTCAACACTTTTGTGTATTTTTAGCTAAATATTTATAATATGGAATTAATAAACTTTAATAATATTCTAGTAATTTGTTTCCTATTTTATTCGGAAAGCCACAAATAGCATTTAATAATCAAAAAATAGTGTTCGTTTTCAATATTTTTGGTTTAGTGCATTGTGGGTAACTTATAACAAAAATGGATAATTACGTATTATTCCGCCAATCAAATTTCGTCATCTCAAAAAAAAAATGTCGCCAAATGCTGCGATATGCAGCCTCGGAAAGATTTCCGAGAAATTTTAAGCCAAATAATAAAACTAATGAAAGCTTTGGCGATTTTTTTTTGAATGGCAACGCATTTTGATATTGCAGAATTGTTCGATGTTTGTACCAAAAAATGTAAAATTGAAATAAATAACGAAAATTACGTATTTTAAATTCTACTAATTATTAATGTGAATGCATATGGCTAAAAATAATCAATAACTACGACATATAAGAACTCTTATAAATACTTCGTATTCAAAATGTTTAACGGTTAATTATGAATATTATGTTACATCGTACTAAAATAGAAAACATTAGAGTAATAATAGCTTTATAGCTTATGTAACCAATTAAAAATACTGAAGACTAAACTATTTCTTAATAAAATGAATCTAAAACTGAATATTAGTTTGATAAATTTGTGCAATCAATTAACAAGGTGAAGAGTATTTGGAACTGAGAAGTGTTATTACATGATTGTGTGATTAAAATAAAACTATTATAATCGAATACCATATATAACTTCATTAAATAAATGCAAGGAATATAATTTATTAGGAAGATGTAGGTGTTCAGTAATTAAAATTTACGACATCAGTATTTTTATGTATATTTAAGTTTTCTCAGAGAATAACTTAAATAATAATTTCTTAAGTTTTGAAAATAATGATCGGCAAAGAATAATGAGCATTCTACATACTAATGATTTACTCTGAAGGCCAAACTAAAATTCCGTAGATACATCCACGGAATACTTGCAAACTCATATCAATTCATCTTTCTTCTAAAGTAAAATTCCTGTGATATTTAAACAATTTTAATCACGTATTGAGCTTTCAAAATCAGAAAACTTTTCTCGTAGGAATAGTTTTGTAAAGAATGAATACATGGTTCTCTGCAATCAACATGCGGGTCATTATTGATTAATGTTAAACGTCTATTATATTTTCTCAAGCGCAAGAAATTGGACATTTAATTAATTTACATGTAGAATAATAATGAGTTCAATCTGTTTCTGTTTGAAAATATATATACATATACGTGTGTGCACGCGTGTGTGTGTTTCAACGTCAGCACATTTTAAAATAAGACGGTGCAATATTCCGTCTTCCATCAATTTTAGTCAAGCACTGTATTAACTAATGGAAATATGTGATTATCAAAGTTTCCTGTTAAGAAAGATAAAAAATAAAAGTTCTCTGTAATGTAAAAAAAAAATTCATCACACTTTCCGACAGCCAATCTAGAATGTAATTCCTCTGCATTAACAACCAATGAGAATGCTTACTCTAAGCATCAGCCTAAAACTCTGCTGCTTTTCTCCACTGCACTGCTACAATTTTCTAGTATTCGCAAATTTCTATCTCTCCCCACTACTCAGATCAAAAGCTTATTGTTAAGGAAAGCAAAATTTCTACATTTTCTCTTGCAAGGCACATCAAAATACTTTCCAGATTGAGGACCCAATTACCACATGAACTCAATGTAAATTTAATAACAAAAACGCTTTTGTGTTGCCTACGTTCATGTGTATGTGTTGCTGCAATTTGCTTTGTAGCTCTATGTTCTAAGATCAATGAAATGCACAATTAAAATAGCAAATTTTTCCTATCCTATTCTAAGACTGCAAACAAATAAAGATGTTCCAATGATATAGAAGTGTCGAAAACAAAATATTATTTTAGAAAAATATTAATTTACTAAAAGTAAAAAAAACACATTCTGACAATAAAAAATAAAATACACATTTACACTGATATAATACACTTATAAATGCATCAGTTCTGTACAATGTAGTTTATAAGTAGTTTAACAATACTAAGTTAAGAACAAGTTTGATAATTTCCAGTCACCCAATGGGTTTTTATTAACACTTGTCTTGATAATTTGTACGTTTTATAATCAATCCCTTAACTGCCGAAAAAAAGTTACACGATCCGCTCTCCAGTGCCACCATTTTCCCCTTAGACGCGTGGAAGTGATTTTTTTTGGGGGGGACGGGCAAATCCTCTGAGATAAGTAATTCCTTCGCAAACACTGTCTCTTTCTGTGTCAAGGTCCTTAAATTGCATTCCAAAGCCTTCGGAATAGTTTTAGGTATAGCATTGCGCAGAAAAGATCGTGCTCAAGAAAAACGTGTATATACGTCCTGAAAATTAATGTTTTGGCTGAGCGATACGTTTATATACGTGGTTCAAGTCGTATTGTAGCTTTTGCGTCAAATAATAGTATTATTTAATTCAATATTGTTATTGTATGGAGGGGGCTTAATGAAAATTATGATTGAATATTGGGTCGCGAATATTGAAAGTTTGAGAAGTACTGCTTTATATACTCAAACACACGGAACTTTGAAAGAACTTTACTAATTTGAGAAACTGTTTGTATATCATTTTATATATATTGGATGATGTTAAATTAATTAAAATGTGATATTAATTTATGAATGGATATTAAATGTATAGAATTATGAATTTATTGTTGATTTTCTTCAATTATGTGTTAAATTATGTTAATAGTATTAGATACATCACAAAGATAATAAATTTATGGGATCAAAATTAATAAAATTTTAACTTGAAACACCACCCAAAAAATGTGCAAGCAATTAATAAATTTACAAGACATGTTCTGTGTGTGTGTACAAAAACACTCTGAGTGAAAAAAATAAATATTTGAAATTCAATTTGAAGATAGCAAAATGTAAAAGAATACATTAGACCATCGATAGACGGAGAACCATCTTTTCGCATCTAGTAATGGCATATCTCACAAATAATTTGAAAAATCCTTCAAATTTTGCATATTTATAAGAGCAGGAAGCCTTTTTGAAACAACTATGTTTAAATTTCAATTTAAAAATTTCGGTTAGAATGAAAGAGCAAATAAATAAAAGCATTTAAGAAATTTAGATATCAATCACTTACCTTAAGTAGAAAAAGAACTGAGAATGTAAATATCAAGACAATGAACAAAAAAAAATGTATATTTCACAAACGGCCTTTTCTGGAATATCATAGACTGTAAATCAAAATGTAACAGGCATGCAAGATGCACAAAGAGCAGAATTTAAAGATGAACAAAAAAATCTGACACAATAACATTGCGAAATTAAATTTCTTTGAACGTATTAAATTCAAAAATTTTTATTTACATCTTAACACTTAGATTGAAAGCAATATTGTGTTTCTTAAATATTTCATTCAGTTCTAAATATTTTCCCGAAATATATTTAAATGAAATTGTAAATCTTGAAGAATTTTTTCTCTGTAGAAAGGTAAATGAACTTAGAGAAAGAGAAGGAAATAAATTTCTATGTGAACAGAGTGTAAGTAACAAGGATTGTGTATTTGAGAATCTAAGCTAAATTGAAAAGATAGATTGTCAAATAAATTGAACTTTTTAGTAACATCAGCAGTGCATTAGCTTATAGAATATACAAAATAAACACAGATTCAAATTGATATTTATTTCACAGAAGAATCATCTGTTTACAAAATTTACACTTAAATTCAATATTTTGTATAACATAAAATAGAAAATGTTAAGCGCAAATACTCAATTTCGTTTTAAATGAAAATGTATTGAATAAGTTAGGTACATTTTTGAAGAAAAATCAAGAATCTTGAAATACATTTTTGATTATGATTATTTACCAAATCTAATTTAAAATTTCACTTTTCTATTATTTTTTAAAGAAAAGTGTGAAAATCAATAGCTCAAAAATCCCTCCATTAAAAACTGGGGGCTTTGCGTACGGAAGGAGTGTGTAACTAATATATGCGAAAGACGACACAGTGGGGGGGGACACGCAAGACACCGATACATCATTCGTTAGTGCATAGGATATATTGAAAAGGCGATAATTCAGCTGTCGAAACTGAAAGAAGATATTCGGAAAAAGTGGCCCGGGCATCTCAGATCTAGCGTTCTGTTGTTGGATGACCTGGCGACGTTCAACGCAAAACCATGTTGCAACTCTTGATTGGGAGAGCCTACCCCTTTCGCCATACAGTCTTGATTTCGCTTTAAGTGACTTTCATCTGTTTCGGCTTTAAAGAAGAATCTCGCCAGAAGCAGCTTTGGAAGCAATGCTGAAATCAAACAAGCTGTTAAACGCTTCTTCCCTATGCAAAGCCTTGAGTTTTGCCTGGTGAGCTTTTTGAAGCGTAAAAATGGCATGATAAATGTCTCAATGAACTGGCTAGTTATGTAGTAACATAAACTTATGCATTATCTTTAACGTCTCATTCTACGTTTCGACTTTCATGCAGAACTGTGACCACAGTCGACAGGGGAAACCTATTTTCCGACTCACCCTCGTATTATATATACATACACTGCTGGCCACCGTAAATGCAACACCAAGAAAGACAAGAGATAACACAACAAAATTTATTTTGTAGATAACATTTTTGGCCAAGTATCAAATAACAAAATTTATAGACTTCTGTGAAGTGTGGTTCCTGCCAGATTCAGTAGGAAGAGTAGCCGCCATTGTTGGAGATCATTGTGTTTTTGGGGCCAGGCAGCTTACACACGTTGCCAAAGATGATCTGGTGTGGCAGCTGGGGGTGTAATCTTGGTCAATCGTGAACAACCATGGACCACATGCTTTCTATCGGCGAAAGATCCCGAGAGCGAGCCGGTCAGGGAAGCAATTCAAATTTGTGATTGACGAAGAACCTTTGGACAATACGTGCCACGTGTGGTCACGCATTATCCTGTTGAAATATGGCTGTGGCCAAGCCCTGAAGGTAAGGAAGGACAACTGGCTCCAACACCTTGGAGATGTAGCGCTGGCTGTTTAAAGTACCGGCAATGTCGTACTAGAGGAGTGCGAGAGAGGAGTGTTCAATACCGCCCCATACCATAATACCCGGTGCAGGACCAGTGTGGCGGTGCATAACGCAGCTGTTCAGCATCCTATCTCCACGGTGTCTCCAGACTCGAATCCGACCATCGTGGTGTTGCAGACAGATGCGTGACTCGTCAGTAAAGACAACTTCATTCCATTCTGCCGCCCACATCCCTCTTTCATCTCACCATTGGCGGCGGAGGCGTCTGTGGTTCCGCGTCAAAGGTAGACCAAGCAATGGATGTCTTGCGGACAGACCACTCTGCTGTAAACGGCGTCGAATGGTACTCACAGACACTTAATGATGCGTTACAGACTCAATGTGCTGTGCTATGGT
>BMAO01038710.1:0-25820 GCA_019973975.1 Trichonephila clavata | reverse complement strand
AAATAAAATTAAGCTAAATAAAGGAAAAAATAGGTCTAGCAAAAATTCTTTCCAATTTAAAATACAACTCAATTTAAAAAATAATAAGAAATGATAAATTTGCATAGAAACCTCCTAAATTATCTAAAAGTTTCCCGTATAACACAGCAAGAAACAAAACAAGAGATGAGAAGACTTAAGCAACTCCAACCGCTAAGCCACCGAAGGCTAAGCTCAGCGAAGTGTCCGGAGGTTTTGCAGGGTTTCAATTAGCGATTGTAATAACCCTCTCCGTTCCTCACAGATTACTCCTCTACAGAGCAAGGATATGCCCCAGCACCCTTATAATTTTGGGCCTCCAGTGGGAGGAGCTTAACGCTGAGAACACTAAGTAGAGGCCAGAGGAGTGCAGCTCTGTTAATTGTAGTCCTTTGTTAACGTTAAAGTGTAAATAAAAATGATGTGCTGAAAATTTTTAGAACAAAATATGCTGTTCTATGAAAGGAACACAACTGGCAAATTTCAATGTGGGACTAATAGTTCAAAAACGGGAATATTTATCCTATAACTCCTCTTATGCCCTCTCAATGCCACCTGAGCATTGAATTTTCCAAAAAAAATCAGTTCTGAGCGAAACTCCCCCCCCCCACACCATGAAAGGAACAAACCACCCAAAATTTAAATCTGTAGGTCAGCGTTTCTCAAACTGTGGAGCACTCCCCCCTAGGGGCGCGGGATAACTCTACGAGGAGGACGCGAGTATATTGAAAAGTTTAAAATAAAAAAAAAGTATTTAAAAAATTAATTTCTTGAAAGTAAACAAACAAAATACATTCTGACATAATAAAAAAAATAAAATAAACATTTACACTTATAAATGTATCAGTACTGTACAATGTATTTTATAATTAATTTAACAATAGTAAGTTATAAACAACTTTAATAATTACCAATGACCTATGGCTTTGTCATGTATAAAATTATATACAAAATTTAAAACTTATCTTGATCATTTGTACAGTTTATAATTAATCCCTTAATTACCGATTAAAAGTTACGCGATTCACTCTGCAATGCCATCGTTTTCCACGTAGTCGCACGTATGTGATGTATCGGGGGGGGGGAGAATACAAATAAGCAAGTGCTCTGAAATAAGTAAATCCTTTGCAAATTCTATCAAGGTCCTTTTTATTGCATTATAAGGCCTTCAGAATAATATTATACATAGCAGTGCACCGAAAAGGTCGTACTTCGGAAAGATATATATACGTCCGGGGAATTAACGCTTTGGCTGAGCGAGACGTTTATATATGTTGGTAGCACTTGAAAGGTTCAAATCATTTTATAGCTTAGCGTCAAAAAAAAAGAATTATTGAATAAAATACATTGTTATGGTATGAAGGCACGATGAAAATTATGATTGAATATTACGCGGCAATTATTGAAATTTTGAGAAGTACTGCTGTTGGTTAAAAAGTTCCAGAGATACCGTGATGAGTGGGGTGATAAGGGATTTAAGTAAGCACACTGTATATAAAAACTCACATTAGTATGCTGTCAAAGATTGAGGATTGGATTGGCCTTATGTATCGACCTCATCATTTGACCGAGGTCCATCATCAGCATCCTTTGATTTATTTGTAAGGGTGAGAGAATAAATATTCATTTCTTTGATAAAGAAAAGCTGAATGCAAGGGCCTAAGAAGAATAATCATAATACGAAATATAACAATAAAAATGAATTCTTATTCCCAAATCTTCACTTACCAGGAACATAATAATTGTTCTAAATAGGCTTAACGGAAATAAACTTATCTTTCTTTGTTTTCTGAAAGCAGAATATTTTATGGTAGGTACACCAAACGAGGTAGCATAAAACTAATGATGTAGTAGGTATTATTTCATTAACGACTGCTAAAATATCCTCTGCTATTTATGGGGGAATGACTCGTCACTTCATCTCTACTAATAACAATTCATTGGGGTTGTGATTCATTTTGAATAATTAAACAAAATACAAGTATATATATATATATACATATATACAGAGAGAGAGATAAATAAAGATACAGATATAGATACGAAATAATGTTTTTTAAATTCGCCCAGATATGTGATTTTCTTTAAAAAAAAAAAAGTATAATTAATTTATAAATTCTTTTTTTAAATTGCACATTACAACACATATTGATTTCTATAATTCAAATAATTTTATGACAGCCACTTTATAATATCATGATGATGAAAATTGCTAATTATCAATTAAGCATAATTATGAATTTTAATTCGTTTGTCCTTGTTCATTTATACAAGAGGCAAGAAATGTCGACGTATTAAAATGCGCGAAAAATATTTTGGATTAAAATTTTGACTGCTTTAAAATCAAAAACTGGGATATAAATCTTCAAAAATAAAAAGTATATTAGGAAATTGTATGAGGAACCTACGATCCACAACGGGCTTTTGAGTTAATTCTGCTAGTTTTTATATTAATAGTTATCACTGAGATAGCCAGTCCTGAGTGGGCCCTGTATGAAAAAAAATGGGGGGGGGGGCTTTTGGGCTTCCTTAATCTTTAAAGATTTTTTCCTTAGGGGAAGACCGGGACAAAATGACGAGCGGGGCAAGATGACGAATGTCTTAATTTTTCCGTATTCCACTAGGTAGCAGCATCAAATGAACACACTACTGGCTCTCCTTTTGGCCGTTCGTTAAACAATAGTATAGACACGCTGAAATCACCATTTTTGTGTTAGTTGTGAAGCTTTGACTGTTTTTTGCTGCCCCGATATAACTTTTATGCATGTGTAAATAAGCTTTGCTACAGATACAGGTAAGATATAACGTTTCTCTTTAATATTTATGAGTAACTTGGTTTAAATACTACCTATTACCATGAATAAATGTCAATTAACTGCCTTCTTTCATGGTAATGAGAACAAATATTTTTAAACAGACAGTCTGGGGCAAGATGACGATCCGAAACACGGGGCAAGATGACGAGCTCGTCATCTTGCCCCATGTTTCGGAATTTATTAAACTAACTATTGTTGTCCATTCTATTAAATCTTATGAACACTTGTTTGTGTGTGTGTATGTCCGCGCGACCTTGCGCCTCCATCTCTTCTGGGGCTAAGGGGGCATCAAATCGGGAAAGGCTTCATTTGAAAGGGGGTGATTAGAGGAAGACATTTTTGCCATCCGCTAGGCCCTAATGTAACAATAATCTGTTGCTTTGGAGCTACTGGCTTTTATCTGCCACCTTTTCTGATTTTTTGCGAGAAAACGAATGCTTCCTGAACTTGTAGAAAGAGCCCCACCAGGAACTGAGGGCAACTGTAGTGATAACGGTTGGGGAACAATAAGGGCACCTTTTTCTCTCTTTTTTTTTGAAGAACTTTTATCTTCACGTGAAACCAAGCAAAGAATCTCCTACTCTGTTGATTTTTGACAATCACAAAACTCATATAACTTTGCAGGCTATCTCATATTGCGCAGCAAAAAACATCATGGTTGGGTTGCCGCCGCACACATCACATCATCTCAGGCCCCTTGTTGTATCATTTTTCGACCAGTTAAAAACGTACTATAGCCAAGCATGTGACAACTTTATGGTCACTCATCCAGAACAAACTATCACAGACAAAAATATTGGTGAGGTTTTGAGTATCACTTACTTCAAATCAGCTACAATTGGAAATGCCATCGAAAGGGTTTAAAGAATATGGGATCGAGCCTCATAATCCTCTTGTATTTAGCGAACATGACTATGCTGCGGTAAAAACTGCTAATCATGATGCTGTTGGCGATAAAACTGAGAATAATAGTGCTAATCCTCACACCCCGGTAGTAGAAAACCAACATATAAACCCTCCAGAAAAACCAGAACTAATGGCAAATGCTGATTCCGATGCACCAAATAAGCCAGTTAGTGTTTTTTATTTCAAACCATTGCCTAAAACAACATAATGTGAGAAAAAAAGAAAAAGCAAAAAACTGAGCTCTAGCATTCTTACAAGCACACCCATCAAAGAAATGTTAGAACAAAGTGAAAAGCAGAAGGTAGAACAGAAGTTTTTTAAAAAAAACAAAGAAAAGAAGCTCGTGAAGCTAAAAAGGGAGTAAAAAAACTCAAACTGTTCCTGTAGGCCTAAGTCTATAAAATCCAGGCCGAACGTTACAGTTGTATCAACTTCAAAGGACGGTGTTATAAGATGTCCTGCTTATGAAGAGGAACCCTCCAACTGAAGAATGGATCCAGTGCTGTAAATGCCAAGAGTGTTGGCATGAAGAATGTTTCAATTATAAAAATGGCATTTTTATTTGTGACTATTGTTAGGTACACAACTAAACACTTCAACGTTACGTTACAATTCTTTACGCTAAGTTTGATACTTTGTAAGATGTAAAAATACAGTTATCATTTGTTAAACCATGTAACACATTCAAAAGATAAACTATGCTCAACCTTTTTCAGTGTCGCCATCTTGCCCAAGGCAAAAGTCATCTTGCCCCAGTACTGGGGCAAGATGACGATTTCTTAAGGTTATGGAAAAATAAAATCATCTAACAGTTCATGTAAAATTGATTTTACTACCCTTAAAATAAATTAATAAACAACAAAAAATTGTTAACGTCGTCATCTTGCCCCGGTCTCCCCTACACATATCGGAACCCCTGTAGATTAGGGGCCCCGTGTCATTGATATGGTGGTATATACGCCCCGGATAATTATTTATAAATTACTTTACGTCACGTATCATAAAGTTTCAAAATTCATTTTTTTAAAATTTAAATGTGACGTTCGATAAATTTAATGACTACCACTTAACATTACTTAAATACCTTTTTATTAAATTACTTAATTCTTATTTTCACTTAAAATTCAAAATCTTTTAATTCTAAATCAAAAACCGTACAGATCCCATAACCCCCCCCCCCCCAGTAAAAAAAAATATCCATAGAATCAAGGTCCCCTATTACCCTGAAGGCATGTGCAGTACTCCCCTCTCTTTTGGAACGTTTTTTTACATTCCTGGTCACGCTTGAAATGTGGGCGTGAAAAAATCGTTCCCCATTCTTACATCCCGATGTTTAGTTTAAGGAACATCTGCCCTACCCAGCCTAGAGAGGGCACAAGAGAGGAAAAAAACTCTCTTAGATATTTAAGTGCCTCCTATGTAAGGCACGTGAACTCAGTACTCTTACTATGTGACCTAGCTTTACTTGTAGATTTTTGTATTTATTTATTTATTTTTATTCCTGTACCTTATTTCTTTCGTCAGCGTCGCCCCTATATAAGTCCTGTAGATCTTGATTCAACAAAAGGGCACTTGGGTTACGGTAAGGTTTCTGAATAAGAAGTTATAGGTGGCTGGCGGAATGGCATGAGTCAGGTTTGGCGAATGGGTGAAGAGTTTATCGCCAAATTATGCTGGGAAAAAATGCATGTAAAAATATATGTACAGATGGAAAAGAAAAATAATTTTTTTAAATGCAGTTAGGAATCTTTTTTAATATAAATTTCTTATTTCAAAATGACCTGTTTCTTTTAACCCCTTAAGCCAGGGACACGCAAACTTTTTTTCTGTCGGGCCGCATACATCTGATAATTATTACACGCGGGCTGAAATATGAGAATTAATGGAGGGGGTGGGTAAGAAATGCTTTATGACCAAGGTAACATAGAACATTTAAAATGTAGAAATTGATCAAAATATTAAAACTTCTATTTTGCTTTTTATAATTATTATTTTTTATATTTTTTTAGTTTTGACACTAAATTTTTCTAAATCGGAAGCATTTAAAAATAACTTTTTCACAATTTCTGCATCAGTAAACGGTTTCATTTGATTACCAATTATATAACAAATTTCATAGGTTGCCTTTGTTACCGCTGTGCATTACCACTGATATAACACTTCTTTTTGCTGTTGTAGAGAGTATCCAAGAAAGCCTATTTACCACATGAAAGAGATCTTCGAGGAAAAGTGTCATTGAATGATTCGTGTTTGTTGGTATTTTTTAAATAAAACACTTTCGTGACAAATCAAACAATTGCTGAATCACACTTGTTTTTCGCTACAAAATAATTAACTTCCCAATCATCTTGAAACAATCTATTTTCTTCGAATATTATTCGCTTCCTGACGTGAAAGATAGTTAAAAATTAGTTCCACCCATAAAATGGTCGCTACTCCACTGTAGTCTATTATATCATTAATCAGAAAAAAATATCAATTCGCACCCATACGACATCAATTTCCCAAAGCAAAATTGATACATTTGATTTTTTTAAGAAAGAATTTCCCACCAAATTTTCAAAAATAAATGAATTTTTCTAAGCAATGGGCCATGACCGGGCCACTTGAAAAGGTCCAGTGGGTCGCAGGTTGAGTATCCTGCTTTTAGAGATCAGTTTTTTTGCCCAAAATGTTCCAAAAAAGGCACATTTTGTATAACATTTTTAACTAAACATACAGTGGTGGCAAAAAGTCCTGAACACACTCATTTTTTAGCGTAATTTTTGTGTTTGACTTCATTTTTCGTTGTGAAATTATCGCACTATCTTAAATATTGTTATTGATTTTAATGTATTTTTTCATGCTGATTTCAAATCTGTTTGTAGATTTCATCTAAAGTAAATAGTCTCATTGATATGTTGAAAAAACCTTGACAAGAAAGCACAAGGTCACTGTAAGAATGAGTGAGTGTGTTTCCCAATCAGAGAGCAGTAGCGATAAAGGGTTGAAAGAAAAAGGTGAAACGTGGTTTATTGTATTGAATGCAGTTGTGTGCTTCTGGAAAATAGTGTATTGAAAGCAATTTGAAGTGCGTTTGTGGAAAATATTGGAATTATGGCTAAATTTTCATATCTGCCTGAGAATAAAAGGTACAAAATAATACATTTGAAGGAAGAAGGTTATTCTATGCGCCAAATTGCTGCTAAAGTACCATGTGGCCTTTCTACTGTTGTGAGAACTTTGAAAAGATTTTCTGAAACAAATTTTATTGCGGACAGGGGGCGATCAGGACGACCAAGAAAAACATCTTTACGTGAAGACAGGTTATTGCACAGAATTTCACTTTCAAACAGAAAGCTTAATTCCTCGCAAATTTTGAAACAATGCACTTTGACATCAAATGTGAGTGTGTGCCCAAGAACTGTTAGAGGAAGACTGCTGGAAATTGGGTTACGAGGCTGTAAAGCGCGCCCAAAACCATTACTGACTGAATTTCAACGCAAGAGGCGATTGACGTGGGCAAGGGAACATTCATTATGGACTATTAAAGACTGGGAAAAGGTAATATTTAGTGACGAGGAGTCAGTTTTGTATTTCTGGCAACCAAAGTAGTGCCTATGTAAGACGACGCACTCATGAGGAATTCAGGCCTCAGTATCTGAAGCCCACAGTAAAGTACCCGACAAAAGTGATGGTATGGGGTTGCATGTCTTCTCATGGTGTTGGAAGACTTCACATCGGTAGCGGAACAGTGAAAGCCATGGATTACATTGAAATACTACAAAATAAATTGCTACCAACTGCGAGAGATCTTTTTGGGAATCAGTCATGGATTTTTCAGGATGATAACGCCCCTTGTCATCGTGCAAAGGTAGTCCAGAAATGGTTGAAAGACCATACTGTGAATAGAATGAACTGGCCAGGACAGTCTCCCGACCTTAATCTGATAGAGAACTTATGGTTTAAAATTGGTTAGAAATTTCAAAGAAAAAACCTTCAAACAAACGTGAATTAATTGAAGCTTTAATATTTTCCTTCAACCATATTGTCACGAAAGATCTTCTTTTGAAATTGGTGCATTCCATGCCAAAAAGATGTAGAGCCGTAATTAAAGCAAACGGCTGGCCCATAAAATATTGATTTTCTAACATGTGACAACAATGTAATTTTCAAAATGCTTATTAAATATACCGTATTTGTCAATTTTCGTGTTATTTTTCTTTGCATATTATGTTATTCTATATTGTTTTATTCTGCACATATTTCACATTATTGTGTTCAGGCAGCTTTACTACAAAAAATATTTTAGTCATTAAGAAACTAGTAGTAGATTTGAAATCAGCATAAAAATACATTAAAATCAATAACAATATTTAAGATAGTGCGATAATTTCACAACGAAAAAGGAAGTCAAACACAAAAATTACGCTAAAAAATGAGTGTGTTCAGGACTTTTTGCCACCACTGTAATACTTAACAAAACGTGAAAATGGAAGAATTCTTTAATTTTCAATTTTGCACTTTTCACACTATTTTATATTTTATTATTGAGGAACACAAAGGCCCCTAAATGTTTGCTTTTTATAAGTACACTTTGAGTATTATGAAGAAAGTTTCATTTACCTTAGAAGAATTTTTCTCAAACTTACAAACAATTTTCATGTTCGTACCTCTTTTCAAACAGTTGAGGATTTTGTGTGCTTTGATAAATGCACACACAGTTTGAAGCATGGTGTAATACTAAGTCATACATTGCAATGGGGACAGAAATAATATTGAATTTCTGGATTATTTCTCCATTTTCATTTCTTCTCCAGCAACAAATTGCACATTGTCTTGCCAATCCCTGTTCTTTATCGAATATTTTCAAGAATCTACATGTATGCTTTCAATAAAAAATTCCCGCCTTTACCATAAAGAAAATCGCGGGTGAGAAGTATTTCAGTACCATGGACAAACTATACCTCTTATATCTCTAGCAATAATCCCACACTAAAAGAATTTAAAATATGCGCTAATGAAAGTAGAAAGAAGAAAATATATCAGTGCCCGCGTACAGCGTACGGGCAAACTGATTGTGGCCAGCTTTCGGTAGTCCTTACGGGCAAAAACCGGGCAAAATATACGGGCAAAAACCAGATAAGGCAGTGATTCTCAAACTTTCAATGTTTGCGACCCAATATATAATCATAATTTTCATCGCAGCCTCCCCTCCAAAAAGTAACAATGTATTGAATTTAATAATAGTATACTTTGAAGCTAAAGCTACTACAATACGACTTTCCTCTCGCAAGCGCCACAGGCGTATATAAACATCTTGGTCAGCCAAAGCGTTAATTGACTCAGATGTATATATACCTCTTTCCAAAGTACAATCATCTCTGTGCACTGCTATCCATAAAATTATTCCGAAGGTTTTGGAATGCAATAAAAGGACATTGACAGTTTATGAAGCCTTTACTTATTTCAGAGAAGGTTTTACTTATTTGTTCTTTTTCATACATCACATACACGCGGATACGTAGAAAAAGGTGGCATTGGGGAGCGAATCGCGTAAATTTAATCTGCAGTTAAAGGATTAATTATAAACCGTACAAATTATCGAAATAAGTGTTAATTTTGAATATAATTTTATATATGACAAGCCCATGGGCTCACACTGGTAATTAGTATTGTTAAATTAGTTATAAAATACATTGAGCAGTGCTAATACATTTTTAAGTGTATTATATCAGTGCAAATATGTATTTTATATTTTATTGCGTCAGAATGTATTGTGTTTGTTTACTTTCAGTAAATTAATAATTTTTAAAATAATCTTTTGTTTTCGACTTTTCAATATGCTTACGCTCCCTAGGGGGACGCATCCTACAGTTTGAGAAACGCGGAGGTAAGTATTTAAAATGCAGTATTAAATCTTTTTTAAAACATGTATCTCATTAAATATTTCTTTAGAAAAAATGGCACGTTGATCCATAAAGGTTCGCCACCCCTGACCTAGAGCCACAATGAGTCTCATACAAGTGCGGTAATTTTTTCTATCCCCCCCCCATTTTGAATAAATAATATTATTAGCAGTAGTAATAAATCGCATGAATTTCTACCTATGAAATTATCGTAGAACAACTTATCACATATTGCTAATAAATTTATGAAAAATGATAAGTATTATCAAACAAATTTAAATCAACAATGTCAAAAATCAATCACAAACTAAAAATTATCAACTAAATGGTTAATATTTTTAACTAATTTATTTAATGTTAGTAAAATTTTTAAAATTCCTTGGTAAAACTAATTAAATTATATATATATATATAATTTTTACGAAGTAAAAGTCACTGATCAGATAATTAATTTTCTAATAATTACCTCATAAGGAAACAACAATACAATCGGTGATCAATCAAAAGTGTCGTAAAGTTTTTTTTTTTTTTTATCTTTTTCGTCTCACTCTTGCTACTTACTCTAATAACAAATTTAAAATACAATGACATAAAGCCCGTAACCTTGCAATTCATATACGAGAAATATTCAAAAAACTTAACACAGTGAAATTCGTTTAACACCAAACTGAAAAGACTGAAATATTTTTTCGTGCTAAAAGAATGTCGTGTTAAAGGATATTGCAAAAGGAAAATAAACCATATGTTCAATAAAATTAAGTTTATTAGAGTACATTTTATTTACATAGATATGTATAAATGCATGAAATAAAAAAAAATAGATGAAGCAGAAACATTCACAGGACTTAATACAATTTAATACAAAATTTTCTCAAGTTTTCTGCAACAAAGAACATTTATTGAGTTTTTTGATAAATAATATGATATTTTTCTTTGTTTTGTCTTTTTTAACATCAAATTGTCAACAAAGTGTTCGGTGTCGTCCATTTTGTTACTTATTTCACCATTGGAATGTGCGTCTCAATGACTGCGCATACTTTTCATGATGTTCCTCATTTCGGAACCTGTGGGAACCGGGGCTGCATCATTCATTTCATTTTTGTCGTCGGAATCTATATCAACATTTTTTGAGCTTTGAACAAACTCCAAAAAGCCTTTTTCTGCTATAATTAGAATGGTTGCGGTAGCCTCTTGGTCAAGATGTCAAATCGTGGTTGACATGCCATGAGTTCGAGCCCAGTACCACTAAAAACCCACCGTGTTGGGGAGTGATCCACGTTAAAACTGTCGAGAGCTCAACCGTCCTCCCGTGGTGTGGTGTGGTAGTTAGGGGAGGAGGTTCCAGCTCAAGTGTCATCCTCGTCACTTGACCATGGAATAAAATTACGAGATCTGTTGCCAAAAGTGTCTTGGTTTTACAGTGAATCAGCCGTCCATCCGGTATAATGGTCAGCGACGCGGACTGTTGCGCTGTAGGACTTGGGTTCGAATCCCGGCGAAAGCATGGGTGTTTGTAAATGTATAGTGCTTTCGCGGCATTAGGGTACTCTAAATAGCCGTTGAGCCGCACGTCTTCTCGTGAGGTTGGTCAGGGGAAGACAAGGGAAGATATATTCTGTCTCAAAATTGGAGTGGAAATGAGCCAACACGTACTGCCACCTGCATTTTGCTCAAGGCTACGGCTAACAAAAGGCGTATAATCTAGCCCTTTGCCATGATGAATTCCGTTCGACCTCGAAAGGGCACATGTCGATCAGATGGCATTAGTAGCAACAATAGAATAGTGAATCAAGTAACTAACTGCCTCCCGCCTTTTTACATTTTTCATCGTTAACTCAGATATTGTGTTTAATTAAGAAAATTTAAAATGTTTAAGAATAACATTTACATTATTACTTTTTAATTCTGACTATCTTTATCATTATTACTGTCTTATGCCAATTGCTAAAGATGTAGACGCTTGAAAAATTTGAAAGATTTTTATTTTAATCAGAATGTAAGTAAGAAAAGGGCTTCGTCATTTTAGTTATTTAAGGGGAATAGTCCAAATTTATAAAAACAACATTTAAAAAGTGAATTTTTCGTTTTATTTTTGTTTATTTTAATTTTATCTTACTCAGAAGTTATTTAACTTCGTCGATGTATTTAATATATGATTTGCATTTTTTTAGGGAAAAATTATGGAACAATGATTTTAAAGAATGATTCTAAAAAATCATCACACGATAAATAAATGTATAAAAATTAATTTTTAAATCAACTCAGTAAATAACACCAAAATTATACAGTTAAACATAAGACAAAAAATGTTTTCTTTTTTAACACAGCGTTGTGGGATGGGGAAAAAAAATCATTGTTTTATTTTTTTAATAATAAAAACAAACATTTAACAATTTAATAAAATTTTGAATTCCTTATTTTCTCAGTTATTTATAAGATAATGTAAGGAGTGAAAATCATCGCTTTATTATTATTTTTTAATAATAAATTAACTTCTCAACCATTCAATTTTTGAATTCTTTATTTCCTAAATTTATCTATTAGGATAGGAAAAATCATCGCATTGTTTTCCAATAATAAAAAAATAAAAAAAACCGTTTTACAATTAAATTTTTTGACTGTTTATTTTCACAATGTTATATAACTAAGTCAAAATCTCAAGCAAAAAATCAACTTTTGGCTTCCATTCCAAAACAATTTCCTCCACTTTTTGGTAACCCTGATAAAAAATCATAAGTAGTGCAACCTCAAACACTGCTCTTAAAACGCTTTTCAATATTATGCGTCCGACCTTTAATCTAGAGAATCAAAAAACAGCATAAGTTATATATATATATATATATTTTCTCTCTTTATAATCTTTTTCGCTGATCTAACAATGGATGCAATCCCTTACGGGTCACGCTGCATGCTGAACTTTAATCTTCATACTTTCATTTTCTTATATAAGGGTACATAAAAAATTGTTCTGAAAAATTTACAAATTGTTGTAAGGAGTGTTTCTTCTTTAGATTTGGAACATTCTCGAGTCAAAGAAGTGTGAAATATGTAACAGAGAAGAATTTTTGTCAAGTACAGGAATAAAAAATATAATTTTCTTATTTTTAAATAACAGTTTTTAAAACTAGTTTTATTTAAAACATTTCCTAGTTATTTAAAAAGAAACAATTTAAGGGAACAGAAAAATATTTTTTTCTTGACTATTTGAATTATCATAAGTTTCAAGTGTAAGTTATGATTTAACATTTGTATTATGTTTATGTTCTATTGTAAAAATAAAGTTTTCATTAAATATGATCTGTAAAGAACACGTTTCTCTCTCTAAAAATAACTATTATTCTTGAATAAAAAACATTTATTTTTGTTTCCATTTTGTTATTTAATTCCATTTTATTCTCGGGAGTGGTCACGCGGGGCACAGAGTCCCCCCAGGCTTACGAAATCTTTAATTCTGGGGAAACTGTTCATTTGTTATCAATGACCTTGTCAGTATCCTTCTACATTACAGTCTTCCTGCGAACTAAAATATATTTGTCACATATCGCCCTCTATTTTGGTAATGGCAAACGTTTTTTACAATCTTAAGTTATTTTAGGCGACCACTTTTGTTCCAAAATATTTCCTATGAACAGGCTACAATTTTCCTCTGCGAACAGCTTAGTGGTTTTGATAGCTATGTTGAACGACTCAGTATGGTTTACAAATGTAAATGAACAGAATATATAAAATAAGAAATGAAGCTATAAGTTTACTACAAGACACACTACGTTCTGTCAAAAAGACCAAGCAAGAAAAATAGACCATGCTATTTGTCAATCATCAAAGAACAAAAAAAAACTACAATATAACTTGAGCAAAATATGAGAGTTTTGCCAGCAAATATCATTCCAGTAATATTGGTAAAAAGGTCTGTGATTTGTGTCCTTTATTAAAGTCACTTACATTGGAAGCATTTTAGTTCAGTTTGATTTGATTTTTTCTCAAATTATCAAAGAAAAATTGAATAGTCTTTAAAAGTAAGTAAGTAAATTTTATCCTAGTTAGATTATTCACTGCAATTACGATTTTTATCGTGTACACAGAAAATAATTATGAAAAATAGGATTAGGGTGAATCCGTCACCCACGCGACTACTAACGTTAGTATCGTGTGCGCGCCTTCTCACGGGTTAAATAAATAGCAAAATAGAATTTTTTTTCACCAAAACTGATGTTTACCAAACTTAGGCAAGGAGATAGGAAGTTAAAATTAACACCCAAGCTTTTCTATTCCAAATTACACTTTTTTTTTCTTTTTTCCTTTTGAATTCAGAAATTTTAAGTAAAAGAAGAATGTAATATTTTTACATATAAAAAAAAGGATGCACCCACCCACACACACACGCGCGTGTTTAAGGTATCCGACTACGTTCGGAACTGTGTTTTTGAAAAAGCGTATAAATGAATAATTTTGTTGTTATTCAGAGCCACTTGAACTAGAATATACATAAAAAAAATTGTTTAAAGAATATTTTCACAATAAAAAAATTATTCAAATGCAATTAATTGGCAAAAAAGGAAGAAAGAATAGTCTATTTTTAAAACTTTCTCCGTTTATGAAAAATACTTCAATATTAATAATATTTTCCCTGCGTATAATTAAGATCTCAACAAAACCTGAATGAAGATTTTTTTTAAAAATCACGTTACTTTTTCAGATTTACGATTAAGGCGACATGGTACGATTTAAGCAAAAAATTTTAATTTAAGGATCTTCAAAATTTTTTTGGTTGCCTCCTATGTGTGCATACTATGTAAAACTGATTTTGTGCTCAAAGTTTCATAAAAAGCTAGCAATTTAATTTTTTAAGGAAAAAACTTAACATTTTTGAAGTTATTTTAAAACGCTACTCCTCCTACAAAAATTTGCATACACGCTTGAAATTTGATTTACAAGTAAGTCAAACTATGTATAACAAAAGTTGGTATGGGATTTGCAATAACATGATTGGTATTCGTACAATACTTCTTTTTGTGAATGCTTATTGAAAATTTCTTAAAAAATGTACAAATTCTGAGTTTAATTATTTTTAAAAAAATAAGTTTTGCTTTGATTCAAAAACGCATATCAACTTTTGTTACATGTACTATTAGCAATAGGTAAAAAAAATTCAAAGCATTAGGCACAATAGAAAAAAAGCCTTAGCATTTTAAATGAAGACAGACAAGTTATTTTATCTATCCGAGATAAGTAAGTTTAAAGTTTTGATTTGCCATAGGGATGTGAATAAAAACGAACGTAACAGCTATCACAATTTTGTGTTTTTTAAGTTTGGAGCTTTCAAATTTTGTCAGGTTATAGAAAGAAATGTAAAGAATAAATTAAGCTAAAAAAATTAAATTCGATTTTTTGACCGATTTTTGTCATTTGAATCGTACTGTGTCCCCTTAACTAAAATAATAACTGGTGTTTTTTTTTAAAATTTATCTTATCTGATGTAATAAAACCTGAATAAATCCACTTTTAAATTATACATTTCAAAAACCCTAGTTCAGGCTGTGAGGGAAGCACTCTCTCTTCACTCAGTGTGGGGAGTTCGGAAGTAAAACTAGCCATATTTCAAAATACTTCAATTTATTTACAACACAAACCACAACACAAGTTCGATCCATCGAAGTTAAGAGATGCACCCAATTAATAAGTATGAAGATAATTAGCGAGATACGCGCGCGCGAGATATGAGAAGACTTTAAATACTTAGTAAACTTACTTAATTCAATAGCTCTGACTTCTTAGCTATCTAATCTAGATTCAATCTCAAGTGACAGATCGCCACTTTAAGTAATACAATTATCAGTTACTAAATATCCGTAACTCACAGTCAATTTGATTAATCACTGCTCCCAGTCTATCCTGTCTCTCTCTTCTAAAATAAAAGCCTAGACATTATATAGTAGTCATAATTTGCATACTCACGTTCTCTTCTTCGGAGGAAGCTTTCTAATAAAATCATTTTTAAAGACCAAAAGTTACCCAATAGGGCTGTTAATAAGAAGATCGCTGACAGAGCCGTCACAAGGCTTTGTATAGAAATCTTAGCTATACATAGGCAAAATATTATTACTATATAAGAACGTTTTGAAAATATGCCATTCTTTTTATACTTTCTTCATATAATATTACTCTTAAACCAACTTTATATGTATATTCTAATTCAAGTGACACTAAATATCACAAAGATTATCCATTTATACCACAACAAAAAACATAGAGGAGAAGTTTTTGAGTACCGTGGACAAACTGCATCGAAAATAAAAAATTATTTAAAAAAATATTAATTTACTGAAATGAAGCAAAACAAAATACATTCTGACATAATAAAAAAATAAAATATGCTTTTTTACAATCATATAGTATACTTATAAATGTATCAATACTTCTTAATGTATTTGATAGTTAATTTATCAATACTAAGTTAAGAACAAGTATAATAATTACTAGTGACTCCCACGGGCTTGTCATATACAGAATTTAATACTTATCTGATAATTTGTACCGTTTATAGTTAAAATTGTATTGTAGCTTTATCATCAGAGTACATTATTGAATTCAATACGTTGTTATTGAATGTAGGGGGAAGCGATGAAAATTATGGTTGAAAACTGGGTCGCAAATGTTAAAATTTTGAGAATCACTGCCGTGCGGTGTACAGAAAAACCATTAAGGGGTTGAAGTTTTCTTATTTCTTGTGTTGCTTCTGATGTATATCGTCTTAATATGTATAAAATCAACTTTATTTTGATGTAAACATGTTTCGGTATTAAAATATTTACCAAAAGCTAATTCAGATCAAAACAGAGATTAACCTTAGCATTTCATTAATAAATCATTAATTTCACAAAACTCCTCAATACCAAATAATTATCCTCTCTTCAAAATACATTTCACAATTTGCTGTTCTCTGAAATCAAAAGTAACAAAAAAATATATTAAATTTAACATAAATAAAAAAAACACCTTCCATTATATGTTATTTTAAAAAATTTCAATCCACTAAAAGACCCCAGAAACCTCAGTCTTTCTCGTAAGAAAAAAAAAGCAGTAATGGAAGGAGAAAAAATGAAAGAAATGAAAAAAAATAAAAGAAATAGAAGAAACCTCTTAGAGATAAGCCACTCCTAGCGAAAATGATCTCAATGAAGGAAACAAAATCAGGATTCAGCTGCTCTTGTGTGTGAGAGGGGAAGAAGTTTATTCCTTTTTCCAGGAACGGGAAAACCGGGAAAATGGTATTCCGGAAATAGTTTGCTTCGGGCAGTCTTCAGGGAAACACTGGACTAAAGCTGTAGAATTCTCAGAAAATTTGCATGAAATCTTTATAATGAGCCTTATTTCATTTCGGGAGGGATGCTATTATTTTTCTTTGTTATTATTTAAAGAGCATTAGATTTGCGTGTTTCTCTGATTAAATTGGATAAGATTCAAATCTTAAGCCCAGAGACTTTGTTTTTAAGTCTCGTGCAATAAATCATGATGTATTCACTTCAGTTCAAGATAAGGAAACGATACATTAGATACTTATCTTTACTTCGGAACATTATGTTTTGAAACTTTTTGAGAAAGAGATCAAATTCGTTTAGCCTTTTTTTGTTTGATGTATATGTATTACTCTGAAACGAATTTTATTTCGTGGATGCTATTTTGTGTATTTTTCTGTACAAATTTTCTGAAGATTTGTTCAAATGTATATGAATATATAAAAAAAAAGGTATGTGGTTATTTGATTTTAAGTAATTTTGTACAATATGACATTCTTTTTTTAAAATTTACTGATATCAAACAGCACTTATATATATATATATATAATAAAGGCGGAAATACCACATTTGGCGAACTATCACACTAATTTGGAGTCGAAGTTAACAAAATCTATACATGATTTCTTAATTCGAGCAAAGGGCATGCATTTTAAAACTTGCTTGTTTGAATTAATCCAATTAATTTAATCACCACCACGACTTCATACTATTAAGCTCTTTTAACAGAATTATTTAGTGATATTTTGTACGTGGCTTTGTAAATATCTGAAAAACTCAATACATATACATATATGTGAAATTAATAGAGCTTTAACAAATTATATGTCATTTGCATTACAGATTAATTGCTAATAGAAATTCAGTATAATGTAACAAACTAATTAAGAAAACTTAATGTTGTTGTGTGCTTAAACCTGGGGTACGTATGAAACACGAGAGGGATTAACAGAAACCAGTACAAACACATAATAATATATTTTATTATACAAACGATGATGACAGCATAAAATAGAAGGGGTGAGCTGCTTTCCATTCGAGACGGGAATCCAATTCAGGCGAAAGTTCGATTTCTTTTCCCGAAGATACATCCATGCCTTATTCGGGATTCGAACCCCAGCCCACTCGATTACAAGCCGAGTGTCATAACAACCTTTTCTGGCAGAAAATTTAATATTCTATAATTTAGAGTGAATATAATAACTTAGTGATCGTGGTCGCGAACACTAAGCTCTTGAGTTGGGGCGTGGCTGCGGTAGCTTAGTGGTCAAGGTAATGGACTCGTGGCCGGCGTGTCATGAGTACGAGCCTAATATCCCTGTAGATCCGCCGTGCAGAGGGGGCCGATGTACGTTAAATATATCGAGGCTCAAACGTCCTCCAGTTGGTATATTGTGGAAGTTGGGAGAGGGAGATGCTAGCCCAGATGTCGTCCTCGTCATATGACCATGGTTCAAAATTACGAAATCCATCGCCAATAACCCTCGCGCGCACGCACGCACGCACACACACAAAAGCTCAGTAATATGACGTTAATATTCACTCACTCGAGTAGTGGCCTCCAGGCAAGGCGATGTGATACAGCCACAGTGATTAAGACGGATGGTGCTCCTCCACAGATCGCATGTTGTAGGAAACAAGTGCTACTCGGCCATTTCGGTGACGACAGAATCATCAACCTGCATTTTTCTATTGCTTGACCTCCCAGACCCCGACTTGAATCCTTGCAATTTTTGGCTGTGGGGCAGTGGCGGATTAAGCGGGTGTCGGACCTGGCGGCCGCCAGGGGCCCCCAGCGCTGGTAGAGGCCTCAATCTTGATGAGTGCAAAGGCCAGCGACAAACCAACCACGCCACCTTGGAACAAGAAATGAAAAGAAAACAAAGATACAATGAACCCCTTCTAGAAATTTATCGAGATGCAAAACAAATCCTAATGTAGAAAAACTTTTGAAAATATTTTTAACAATACCGAAATTGAATGCATCAGGTGAATGATCTTTTTTAGTTTTAAAACGTGTTAAAAATAATTCAAGAAGTACTATGGGAGAAAAGACAAGTTGAACAACATGGCAATATTATATAAAGAATAAAATGTTTTGGACAAAATAGATATGGTGAAAATAATTGTTGACTTGCCAAAGAGAAATACTGTAAGCACTTAAGTAAGGTTTTCAATTTTTAGCGCTTTTTTCACGTAGTGGAACAAAAGCGCTATTAGGACGCAAATTTCGTCTTCGTTCCATATTTTGTCGTACCTTTTTCTCAGCCAATAAGCAACCATTGACCTCGGGTTTTCGGCATTTGGCGCATTTGTGCCCTAGATGAGCCGAATCATATTTAAATTTAATCATTTTTAATTATTTTTTTTCGTACAGTACTACTTTCTGTTAGTAAAAAGTTCATTAGTTGCATTATTGTAAAATACAACATGTGAAAAACGCGCTAAAATTACTTGGCCATGCCAATGATTGATATCTTGTTTTTATACAGTTAAGATTTTTCTTCAGCCGATGAGTTTCTTTTTAGCAATATATTCTATTTTGAGAATTTAAAGTAAGCGACTCTTTTCACTATTTTAGTTTTTCAACTCTTAAGCCCATGGGCCTCAAACCTTTTACCGCCAGGGGCCTCCAACTATCTTAATCCGCCTCTGCTGTGGGGATACCTCAAGACCATGCTCTACCGTGATCCCATACCATTTCTATCCGACCTTAAAACAAGCATAGAACACCATATGTATAACATTCCCCAGTTCAGGCTGCTTTCAACAGTTGAACAAGAGATTTTAAGCTTCCAGATGGTAGCAGACAATGGTGGACAACATATTGAGCATGTTTTATAAATTTTTGTAGATTATTTATATGTTCTCAATAAAGCTAATTTATATGTTCTCAATAAAGTGGTTTTTGAAACTCATTGTTTTTTTTCCTTGATCATTTCATTCTGCCATTACCCAATTTTCATGCAATTTCGCTGTATAGTTTTTGCTATAGACTGAACGCAAATTTCAAGTTTAATTATGGACACCCGGTATGTTTATGCTTGTTTAGAGGGCGATATAAAAGCTCAAAAATAATATATTTCAACTAAATGTTTTTCTTTCACTCTTCTTTTTACTGATATTTTATCGAGCAGACCAGGGATGTCAAACTCGCGGCCTGGCCAGTATATTGACACACAAAAATGTATAATAAAATATAAAAGTTTCTCCCGAAATAGGAAAGATGATAGCAGAGAAGAGATGTCAAGTGTCAGGACGTAAACACTAAATTTTTCTTGTTCTTTTATTTATGTTTATTGTAATGCATTATTCGAGATAAACCTACGTTTCTAAGAATTTTGATTTTCTTTGCAGTCCTCTTTAAGTTAATCCTTGTTTATTTCACTGATGTCAGCCTTTGTTTTGGACACCCCTGGTGTAGACAATTACAAATACATTCTCAATATTACTCCTTTTATTGTAGTTTTAATCTTAATGTACTTAGTTAATAATTATTTTAGTAAAATAATTTTATATTCATAGATTTACTGCAATTTGGTTTGTATTTCTCTAGTCTTGTATCCGTATTTGAATCAATGAATCTGGAAATAACTTGTTCTATGATTCATTATAATCTAACTATTTTTTAATTATTTTTAATTATTTTAGTTATTTTTTTTTATTTATAATGGATTTAGAGCTTTTATCCGCCACCCATCTGGCATAGTGGTTAGGGACGCTGACTGTTACGTCGTTGGGCCTGAGTTTGAATCCCGAAGAAGGCGTGGATGTTTGTAAATGCACAGTGGTTTTGCGGCATGGAGGTACTCGAAATAGCTGTCGACCCTCAAGAACTCTCATGAGGTTGGTGGAAGGGGATGAAAAGTGGGAGGCCCCTTAACCACCATGAGGGTGTTCTTTAAAATTAGGGCGGAACCGAACCAAATCGCACTGTCACCTGTATGGTGCTCAAAGCTACGGCTAACGACAGGCCCTTTGCCACGATGAATTACGTGGGCTTTGCTCTGATGTTACTGTCGATCAGGCGGCGAAAGTAACAACAATCGCAACAGAATTTCTATCCGTTATTTTCAGTAAAATTTCTCTCAGTATTATAAACAGAAAGGAGAAAGTTGTCTAGACCTAAAATAGTATAAACCCCACTTTTATAAAAGTTTAAAAACTGTCTGCTGTCAGAATTACTTATAATACTGCAGCACCCATCTTTTTTAGTTTTCCAAATCTCAATGATATTTTTTTTCTTTCTTGAACATTAAAGTCAGTTCAATCTCTCTAGTACACACAACTCATCAAAAATTATATATGTAACAATTCCTAAATTTTTTCTTAAAGGATTTGAATTCATAATAGTTTTGAGCCCTCCAAGACATCGTGTGATAATTAATTTCTAGTTTGCCCGAAAAACTCTATATAACCATAACCTTTTTTTCCTCAAAAATGGAAGTTCAGCGTATTTAAATTAAGAATGATGCAACCTTGCATTACCCAAGTATCTGTCACAATCAGAAAATCCTTTACCGTAAATTAAGCCGAATTTTAAAAGCTTCCGGTTAACCATCAGTATAAATAGATGAGATATCTGGTGCAAAAAAAGAAAGTTTTTGTTACAGCGTGTTTGTCTATTTCTGTTTGTGCTGAACTGCTTATGTTGCCACGTTGCTCATTTGTCCATCAATAAAAATATGGATCTTTAATTCCTTAATTGCCGCATGTGTATATATCCACCCAACTCAACCGGTGCGTTAAGTTCCTGGGACGTATATATACGTCTTTGCGAAATATGATTGATTTTTTGTTGTTGTTATCAGTAAAACTATTTCTAAGCGCTTGGAATGCAGTAAAATAACCTTAGCACTGTGTGTGTAAGATTTACTTCCTTCAGTGAAAAATTTGCTTATGTGTCTTTTCTCCCCCCCCCCCAATACACCGCATAGATGCACCAATGTGAAAAACGGCGGCACTGAGGAGCGAAAAACACAACACTGCGGAATAAAAATCCGCAGTGAAGGGGTTAATATCTGAAAGTTCCCTCGTCTTTCCTACCATTGCAACAATCTGAAAAAAAGTTAATCTGCTCTAAATCAAGTTCGAAACATAACATATATGTATATCGGACAATTATCTTAAAATTTTGTTACAATATAATAAATTCCTTTTCTTTCCTTCACTGTATAGTGTTTGAATTTACTACATTTGGCGCGGAACGAGACAAGTTTGGCAATAACGTTGGCTACGCGTTTCAAGGCGAAAACGAACAAGGAGAAATGGTTCCCAGAAAATTTGCATGAGATCTTTATAATGAGCTTTATTTCATTTCGTAGGATGCTTTTATTTTTCTCTTGTTATGATTTAAAGGCATTAGATTCGCGTGTTTCGTTGATTAAATTGGATAAGATCCAAATTTCGAGTCTGGGATTTTGTTTTTAAATCTTTTCTGAGATAAATCACGACTTTGTCTTGCTCTAAGATAAAGAAGTTGTTCTTTTTCATAGATTGGGATATCTTTAAAAATGTTTAATATTTTCCCTTTATTATACTAAAATGTTATTATTTCGTTCTCAGATTTCAAATTCAATTATTTAGTTTGTATCTTAATCATTTTTATTAATTTAAACCTATTTTTGTATATTTGAAATATTCGTAGTTAATCTATAGACATCGTTTTGTATCTCTGTACATGTTTAATTACTATATATTGATTTTAAAATAAAGTTTTATATATTTCATAAAGAACTGCTGAATTTGACCATAAAATTGGTGAAGTATTTAATGATTTAAATCAAAAGTTGTTGAAATAGTGTAATGAAAATTCTCAAAATATTTCCATTATATATAACTACAATAGATTATTCACAAAACCAGTTCATTTATTATTTTTGTTATGGTCAACATGCATGATTTACAGGAAAATTTGCAAGGCTAAATATTTTAATGCAAAAAAATGGATTCTTTAAATCAAATCCTTTTAGTAAAACTTTGATTTAATCTTTTTCATTATGCATAGGGTAAACTTGGAAAATATGGGCATCAAAACAATTGCGATAGAAGGAGTCACCCTTCAACTCGACACATTTCTCATGGAGACAGGATAAACAAATCACAACCTAGCAGCCATTCCTGTCCTTAATTTTCATCATGGTGGTTAGCATCACAAACAGAACAAATGCAGGCTATATTGTATCAGCAGGCACTTGCAGTTGCTCTGCGTTTTGCCTCTACACCTTCTCTTGACCTCCATTATAGCAACTCTCTTCTCCTTAGATGTCGGTCTAGTCTGCACTTGTAAGCTCTGTTGCAACGTTCTTATCTTCCACGATTTCCACAGGCTTCTTTCAGAGTTGGAATCAGATTCAGCTTCTCCCAAAAAGATGCTGCTCACGGGAAGAATACATTAGGGACAATAGATGAGCTGCGTGCTGCTGTAACTTGGCCGAAGTTATTATTAGGATGAGGCTTGTGGGGAAGGAAAAACTCAAAGGACGTGTAGGGTGAGGGGATGGTCCGGGAGTAGGGTTGGAAGACCAAATTTGGGTGCTGCCCATATTACCCTTTAATCTTACCGCCTGTATTTGCTCTAATGACTTTATTCAGTAGTTGGCATTACTCCTGTCAATGGAAGAAAGAACGAAACCACCCACTCCCACCAATGAATACTATACTCACATAAGATTGCGGCTATAAATATATATATATATAGGTTTCACATGTAAAACTATATAATTTTGCGTGTTAAATCTGAAATGAGATAACTAAAATATAACAAAAACCTCAATTTGAAGTGTCAGGTAGCTGTACTTACATTAGGAATGGTCTGTTTACCGTTCATAAAGTCCAAAAGGCCAGGTGCAACAGCAAAACGGAGTTTTTCTACAACCTCTGACAATAAAGCTCGGTGAATGAAGTCAGAACGGCTGATCTGGCAACACTGGCGAAACGAAACGCTGCACATGAGTAGCAGAGTGTGTTGATTATCTGCCCTCAATCTTGTTCAGTTAAGCGCCATTTGTGTTCAATGTAAGACATATTTTACAAAGGGCTTGTTTAGTGAATCGGTTCTTAACTGAGAAAATAAAAATGAAGGAACAAAAGATCAATTTAAAGTTTTGTTTCAAGCTTGGCAAGACACCGAAAGAAACTTATGCGATGATGGTACATGCTCATGAAGATCAAGCACTTTCCATGAAGTTCACCCGTTTTCGAGAAGGCCGGGAAAGTGTCTCTGATAAAACCCGTAGCGAAAGACCGACGACCTCCGTCAGTGACGAAAACATTGAGAAAATGAGGAAATTAATTACGAAAGATCGCCAATTAAATGTAAGCATGATAGCTGATGAACTGCAGATTAATCGTGAATCCGTACGACAAATCGTCACCCAATATTTAGGGATGAGAAAAACGTGGGGGATGTAATGTATGGGCTGTCCCATCAATTAGTGAGTGAGAATTACAAGAATTACTATAGCCATAATCAAAACAAAACAATTTATTTACTATTCTCAACAACAACGCAAATTCAGCAATCTAAGTTACGAAATGCAGCAAATGATATATATGGGAGCAATTGCGGAGCAAACGAGATAAATAATAAATCGGATAACTTACACTCAGCTTTTCAGGTAATACACTTTCTTATATTTGAAGATATTTTCTAAGGTAATCCAATTCAAACGGATAGAAGCCAATTAAACAAGTAATTGACTAAATCGTCAATCTTAATATTAATCAGATAATCTCCGAAATGCTCTCGTCTAACTTTACTTCATCTTAAGTTAATCTTCACGCTATCCCTTAGCTTCTAACCTCTCTCTCCTCGCTAACTCAAAAGTTTAATCCTTAAATACAAGTCTTGATTTGCATAATCCCATCTTCTTCGGAGGAGGAAAGTTTCAAATATAATAAATAGAATAAATTTTATAGATAGAATAGAATAATAAATATAATAGAATAATATATAGAATAGAATAATACATAGAATAGAATAATATATAGAATAGAATAATACATAGAATAGAATAATATATAGAATAGAATAATAAATAGAATAAATTTTATAAATAGAATAGAATAATATATAGAATAGAATAATACATAGAATAGAATAATATATAGAATAGAATAATACATAGAATAGAATAATATATAGAATAGAATAAATTTTAAAGACCCATTATTCACCAAGATGACTACTAGTAGGAAGAACACGAATAAACCCATTACAGGGATACGTAGGGTACGACCCCAATACGCACGAGGTTCATGGCTTTTTGTTCACGACAATGTTCACCCTCACACAGCCAACTTCGTCAAACAGTTCCTGACAAAAAAGGGGGGGGGTGCAAATTGAACATCCACCATACTCGCCAGATCTCAATCCTCCAGCTTCCTATTCTCACGACTCAAACTCGCTTTGAACGGAAAAAGGTTTGACGATATTCTTGACATACAACGAAACGTTACGAGGCTTTTGAACTCCATCCCAAAAGAAGACTTCTTGTAAAGTTTACAGGACATGTATAGCAGATCTCAGCGGTGTATAGTTATGGGAGGTGACTATTTCAAAGGATAGTAAGGTAACTTTCGTTAATATTTCATCTTCGTTAATGTTACAGGACTACTCACCAAACTTTATTGTCAGAGAATGCATTCCACCATCGGAAGCTTGGGAACAAATCTGGCGGTTGCTCTGCGTATGATCCCACAAAATTGCATTTGGATAACCTGTACCGATCTGATACAGTCAGACAACAATCTTTCAGTATCAGATTTTCTACCCTTTCAACAACAGCTTCATTGCAAGCGGTTTGTGGCCTCCCAGAACGCTGGTCACTCTTTTCTGAGTGTGGCCACTTTTCAATCGGTTAAACCCTTCCTAAATTTGTGTGACCTCCATAGCA
>BMAO01038709.1:0-24228 GCA_019973975.1 Trichonephila clavata | reverse complement strand
TCCTTGAGATACCGTGAGGAGGGAATGAGTGAGTCGTATTTCTCCTTTATATAGATACATAATCAAAACGTGTAATTAAAGTTATATTATATAATAAATTATGCTAATTAACAAGTTACGTGTTATATTCATTATATGGTTTTATCCTTGATTAATACAAATTAAATCTGTATGTAGCAAGATAAATTCATAAGAAGAATTAGTGTATTAAGTTTATTAAAGTAACAAGCGAGTTCTGTTCGTCATGTTTTGAGTGGTCGAATAGAATTTCAATAACTTACTGTCCAATCGTTTCGAAAATTAAAACCAGATTGAACCTAAATCAGTTTATACCAAGTCGAGTCATCAACTGAACTAATAATAGAATATCTTTAAATGGCTAATTAAATAAATTGATGTATTGATTCTACCTCAAACATTCTATAACACTTTTTATGTTTGATATTATGCAAAGATATAGAGTCTTATGTATGTGCTAGAGTTGTGCTTCTCATACTTTCAATACTTGTGACCAAATTAAACAGTCTTAATTTTCTTCGCACTCCCCCCCCCTTTCCCCATCCAAGCAATAATAATGTATTGAATTCAATAATAATGTACTTTGATGAGATCTACAATACAATAAAAAAAACGTACACAAATTGTCAAGATAAGTATTAAATTTTTTACATAATTTTATATATGACACACTAGTAGGTGTTAAACTTCTTCTAAACTTGGAACTGTTAAGTTAATTATCAAAAACAGTGGGGAGTACTGAAACATTTATAAATATATTTTATTGTAGCAAATGCGTATTTTATTTTTTATTATGTCAGAATGTATTTTGTTTTTCTTCCTTTATGAATTAATAATATTTTTAAATAATGTTTTATTTTCAACTTTTCGGTATATTCGCGCCTTCCATGAGGGTGGGAGGGGGCACAGTTAGAGAAACGCTGTGTTCGAATAAATACTTTTAATAGAACCTAACCCTCAAGCATACCATTGAAAAAAAAATATTTGATTTTAGTTATTTTTATAGAAATTCAAGCAAGAGGTTTAAATCCAAACAAAACTTTTTGAAAACATGAATTTTTTTTTGAATAAAATTGAAAGTTCCTTATAAGTATGGCATAAAGTTAATACTTAATTAATTTTATGCCTTGTCTTGCCGGTTTTATATAAAGACAATTAATAATTCATATTTTCTTAAGTATTATAACTTATATTTATATAAATATTATAATTCATAAATATATATATTACTCTTAGACATTCAAAAAGTAGGGATAATCTTGTTTTTATTTGATAGAGATATCTATATCGATTCACAGAAAATCAATAGAAAGTAATCAGCAACATGAGTATAGCATTTTCTTCCAGGAAGTAAAATTCATCAGAATTGTTTTCTCATCCGTCCCCACACAATTGCCTTTTAAATCAAAAGATTAAAAAACTTTTTAAACGTAAACAATTGAAAGAAAGGTAGCCCTAGTACACCGATGTTATTGTATGCAAATCGTGACACTTTACTTGACAATGGATCCTCAGAGAAAAAACAATGATTCTGGATATGCCTTATTAGCATACTTATATGCCTCATTTCCATAAATAAATAAGTTTCAGATAAAGAAATTTTAAGAATTTTATTCTTGGAATTCCTCGAATTTAAGAAGCTTTCTGTGCAAACTAGACAGCAATGAAAGTTTTCATTTGGCTTTAGGGAATACAAAACCGATAAAACTTTTGGATAAAATACGTACTATGAAAATTTGTACTCGACGGAATTAGTTAAAAATGTTTCCTTGTTGCATCTTATTTTGAAAAGTTGAGTAAAAGTATAAGTTTTATAAGTCTTCAATGAAATTTGTTAAATATGCTTAAAGTTATAAGTCGCCCATCCGGTATAGTGGTTAGCGAAACTGACAACTGCGCCATAGGGCCTGGGTTCGAATCCCGGAGAACGCATGGATGTTTGTAAATGTATAGTACACACACACACACACATTTGCAGCAGGGGGGTTCTCTAAATAGTCATCGAGTCACAAATCCGCTCGTAAGATTAGTGGAGTGAGTAAATGTGTGACTATTAACGCCGCACTCTTCAGCTACACGAGGGTTTTTGGTGACGGACCTCGTAATTTCGAACCATGATCAAGTGACGAGGACGACACCTAAGCTGGTACCTCTTCTCTTCACTACCACACCAATGAGGGGTACTCTAAATAACCGCAAGTCCACTCGTGAGGTTGGTGAAAGGGAAAGAGAGACTGGAGGCCCCTGACCACTCCCAGGGTGTTTTCCCTCAAAATTAGCGTGGACCGAAGCCAAATCGTACTGTCACCTGCATGGTGCTCAAAGCTACGGCTAATGACAGACGTACAATATAGCCTGACGCCATGATGAATTTCATGGGCCTCGATCTGACTACGTCACACAGGTGGCATTAGCAACAACAACAAAGTTATACAATTACCACCCATACGATATCATGGTTATTGACGTTGACTGCTGTGCCGTTAGACCTGGCTGAGAATCCCGGAAAAGGCATGTATACTTGCGAATGTATTGCACCCCTTTGTGGCATGGGGATACTCAAAATAGCCGTCAAACTGCAAGTCCTCTTAGGAGGTTGGAGGAAGAGAAAGACAGGTCGAAGGCCTCTGACCACACCAAAAAAGTTCTCCCTCAAAATTTGAACGGAACTGAACTGAATCGTTCTGTTTCCTGCATGGCGTTCAAAGCTATCGATAACGACAGATGTAAATTGCTAGCTCCTTGCCACAATGGATTTCGTGGGCCTTGATCTGATACCGTTAACGAGACGGAACTAGGGACAACAATTGCTTATTACTTTCACTCGATTATAAACAGCAATGTGTTTCTATAGAAATCTAAGAGTTTATGTTTATATAATATATATAGTATTATAAAATAAATAAATTAATAATATACAAAATTATACTTCCTAAATGGATAAAAAAAGACAGAAATCGGATTTTAAGAAACATATCAAGAAAATAAATGGTACAAATTAATATTGGACTGAAATTGGATAAGAACAGACAAAACAAGAAACGGAGATGTAGAGCTATTTAAATTGAAGACACCAAAAGAGTTTTGGATGCTTTGAGTACTGTTTTAAACTAATATTTATATTATTACAGATATCATTATTTACCAAATATTTGTTCCCATTATAACTACAAATATGAAAAACAGGCCCAAGATCTGACTAAATTAAATAAATGCAGTAAGCAAAGGGTTCATTGTTACTTTTTCACGCTAATTCAAAGCATCAATAACAGCTCCACAAAATCATGAAAAAGAAAATTTAAAATATATACATTATTATTATTTTAAATTTAAATCTTTTACTGCACCAAAATAGAAAATAAACACATTTTTAGGAACAAAGTGTATATACAAGAATATATTGCTGCGAAAAGTTCCACATTATTTGTAAATTATTCTTAAATAGCTTCAATAAATGAAACAATGATAAGAAAAAAAAAACTTCTTTTTTTCAATGGGGCTGCGTATTGGTATTTTAAACCTTTGCAGACCTAGTACATTCCCCAGGAGCTGGTACCACTTTTTAGCGCTGCACCATATAGGCAACACCAATTACAGCAAGCAATTTTGACGCCCAACTTTTTCCACAGAGGGAGGCACCTGAGCTCTTGGCGAAGCGAACCAGTACAAGGATTTAATTTTGCCGAGAGCATCCAAGCCAAACAGATACTCTAGGGATCTTTTACACGCCGCATAATCATACGACATGGCCACTGTCGATTTTCTGCATCATGAAAATCCACCGACTTGGGCCGGGATTGAACCCGCAACCTTGGGTGCAGAAAAAAAAACTCTATCATTTATTTGCGCGGAATATCTGATTTACTTTTTAAAAATGAGTATTGTATTAATATAGTCCATCATACAAAAAAAAGCATAATATAGGTCAGTGGTATTCAAATTGTTTTCCTCAGAACCCTGGGGTTTCACGAGTCACAATAAACCATCGAAAAGAAAATTATAAATAACTATGTATGTAAAATGGATTACCGTTCTCTATGAAGTTTACATAACCACAAGTATATTAATTTCATTCCTGTCACAAAAAAAGAAATTTTTAAAATGCTTAAATTAAAACGCTTTTGTAAATATTCTATTGTTTACTTCCACAAAATAATTTTATACTTACAATATTTTACTTAACTGCATAATTTTCTAATGGGCTTTTCTATTAGCTTGTTTTTTCATTTGTAGCAAAGAAATCTATACTGAAGTAAAAGTCACAACTTTTTGACATATCAACAAATTCGACTTTAAAATCTAAATTTAAGCAAGACCAGTTCCTAAATTTTGGGCTGTAAATTGATACAAAATGCATAGGATTCCTCATACAGCTATGAACATTTTAATGGTATTCAGAATAATGTATTTAATAGAAACATTTTTTTTCAACGTAAGTGGCAACAAAATCGAAAGTTCGAAATAAATTAAATGCTATTGTAGTTTATTCTAAAACATCTAAAACACCTGTACTTGTACCATTTGAGTAAAAGATTGGCAGCAGAAATCCCAGTTACTAAGTATAATGCATTGGTATGTGACAAGGATTACACATTAATGTGAGTAAGTTATATTAAAATTTACATTAATATTTCTGAACAACACATTATACTTTCTTACATGTATCTTCCTAAATTACCTGTTAGATGTTTATCCACTTTAAATATTATTTTAAAATAATTCTTTTAAGAGAAAGAGGTGAGTGGAATGTAAGGTTCCCCCAAAACTCCTTAAAATTCTGAGGGTTCACATTTATGGAGGTACACATATATGGAAAAATACCTTTTTGGCAGTTGCACTCACAAGGGGTGTTCTAGGAGTCTGGACACCCCCCAAAGCACTTGAGTTTTTTTCAATTGATAATAAAATCCTATGCATATATATAACGTATAATTTAACTAAGTACTTGTAATTAACAATTTATTTTATTAATTAATACTAATTTTTAATTAATTATTTATTTTTTTACTGTTTTTTGTTATCAAAATCGACAACATCAGAAGATTCATTTGGTGTTGTCTTGAGGTATGATACGAGTTGGAGGACTTTCGATTATGCCCCTTCCCCCGGAAAAATTTTGTGTGCGCTACTGCTTTTTGTACTATTAATCTCCAAAGCTCGGTTTTTGAAAATATAGTTAACTACCCGATCACTTTCATAAAAATACAACTAAATAAGTTTAACAAATAATTTTAAGACAGAAAAATTGCTAAATACCATTTTAAACATTACTCTATTAACCTTCTATATGAATATTTTTTTTAAATTAATGTAAATCAAGATTATCGTAGTTTTGCATTCTTTATTTGAAAATTTTACATTTTAACACTTTTTAAACCCTATTTGTTTCCAAAGCATTATATATAGGGCGCCATGTAAAGTGTATATTGTAAATTGCCGTTTCAAGCCATGTTTATGTAAGTTTATGAATTTTTGATTGATCACTTTAATTTCATCATTTGTTTACAATTAGCATTTATACAATATTTTTTCCAAAATTGCTTGATTTTTCTGATTGTGTAGTATTTGAATAAACGTTTAAACTGTAGACCTGACTTTCAATTATGGATTATAAATGCATGCATGCTTAACCCTACTTCAGGGACCTAAGTTTTGGAAAACATAGTTTTCTATGTAAATGAATTGTCCTTTTCTTAAAATAAAGAGCTTCATGTTTTTGATTCTCAAGGAATTTCATCTCCTTTTGTGATTGTTAGGATACTTAATATTCTCATCATTTCTTTTATTTATTATAATTATCTATATATATACAAAATAAATACATGTATTAATTTAAGATTCTTATTTTTCTGCTTAACACTGTTTTATACCATTTTCCAGAATTAAATGAAAAATATTATTATACAGTTTTATAAGCATGCATAACAATGTGAAATATTTAACTTCGAGTCTAAATTTCACAAACCTGTATGCGTGCTGGAATTTAAACAAAACAATTTTATGAATTTTTCAAAAAACTATTGTATATTTAAAGTTATCCTTTTCATTTTGGATAAAATTATTCTAACATCTATTGATGTTACTACCAAAGCAATGTGTACAATAATATGCAAAAGAAACTTGCATCTTTTATCTTAGAGTGTATCTTGTAAATCTATTGTACATTTGTTTTTAGAAATACGTCTGAGTAAATATCGCGTATTTCGAATTATTTAGTCAAATGGGAAAGAGCTATTGAAAGACTTATTCAACAAAAACGTATGACATTATGAAACATAAAATATTTTCTAAAGGAGGAGTTCTAATAATGGCTTTTCATAGAAAATCTCGATAAAACTTCTTTTTATACTCTTTTATAGATACGATCATCCCCAGAAAATTTTTTCGATGTAAATTCTTTATTTTTTAATGTTTTTAAAGACCTTTATATCTAATACTCAGAGAAATAACAAAAAAATATGATCTTTCATTTCGAAATTTGTATACTGGTTTTCAAAAGGAGTCGGTCTATCAAGGTAAGAAACTAAAGCTTTTATAAATTATGTATACAATAAAGTTATTTTCCCAAAGTTTTTTTAACTTACACATGACAGCTTAAATTATTCAAAAGTAAAAAAAAAAGAAAAGTTCTTCAATAATAAAAGATTTAATATATCAGTCATCTAAATTCTGCTCCAAAAAAGTTTTTAGAAGAAGGAAAAAGTCAGTTTTACATTGCCTATCTGTCGTTTGTTCTAAATAGTTAAAAACATAGTTATTGTTAGATGAAGAAAACTGTATAAAATAATTTACATGAATAATATATATATATATATATATATATATATATATATTTAAGAAATAATAATTCAAATGAAAACCTTCACACCCTAATTGTTTAACGGAAAAAAAGTTTTAGGAAACGCCGAATTGATAGTGTTAAGTAATAAAAAAAACTATACGAATGATAAACAAGAAGAGGCAGGAGGGTGGAGAAGTGGCAGTGCCCCTGACCACCTCCAGGGTGTTCTACATCAAAATTGGGGTGGAACCGAGCCAAACCAGTACTGTTACCAGTATATTGCTCAAAGCTACAGATAACGACAACCATAAATTACTAGCACCTTGCCACGATGAGTTTTGTGGGCCTCAATCTGACACCGTCATACCGGTGGCAATAGCAACAAAAACAACAACAAACATGAATAAAAAGCTATAAGGATATGTATTGAAAACTCTCCTTATAATTAAAGTGATCTATAAACAAAAAATACAATTAAAATTATTGACACAATGTTTTTCAAAATTTACTTCTATCCTCAAAACGATTACAAAAATATTAAATGCGTTTATTTTACTAAAATTCTAACAAATATTGAAATACAAACTCGACCATTAATTATTTTTTTTTAAAATCGTTCAGGCAATCCTAAAAGTAAATTGTGTTGAAAATATGATTCATGATTTCAACCATGCATATCTCAGTGTATAAATAAAAAGAAATAAGAAATGCCTGGATTAAGGACATAAACTTGTTACTAAAATTCATCTGGTAATAGAAGCAATTAGAGTTCTGTTTAACAGGAGAAAAAAAAGAAATACATTAAAAGTTTTTACTCTTTTTTTCCCTTCTATATTCAAAGTTTTAAATAAAAATATTTGTTCAAAAGTAAAGTAAAATATTTTTTAAGGTTTGTGACTACTCAAAATTGCCGTTTTAGTGAAAATTTTGCAAATTTCTCTTATTTTTTTTTCTAAAAACACTCTATTTTTTTTGCTTCTACGACATTTAGAAGAAAAGTTATAGTAAACCGGAATCAGCTCCCTAAACAAATTTTTTTTAAGATATTGAATTGAAATTTTCAGAACATGTTTTATTTAGTTTATCTGTAATATAGACCATAATCTATCTCTGTATATATATTTATGTATTTTATCACACTTTTTGTGTGAGAATAACGTTTATTAATAAAATTGAGTTCTTACATAAAAATTGACTTTCAAACACTTGTCGTAGTCTCCACTACCTTTGCATATTAACTGTGTTAGGATATGTAGGATTCATAATTAAAGGCTACTCAAATAATAAATCACTTATTTATTATTTCTTTAAGACAGAAATCCACAATTAATAATCAACTTTAAGAACAATAAATTATCATGGAGTATTATCAGAATTCAATTATGGACGACGGAATACTAACTGATATCACGAGGGGAATAACACGTACAATCAAACTACACATTTAAATCTAAACTACAAAGTTACAGACCTGAAATCTTCTTCAGAAGGAACCTGGAAATTAGTAGAATTTATGAAGTGGCTATAATCTAGGATATCTTCAATAACTTCTGAACCGCCTTAATGAATCTTTTTCAATAATCTTCTTTCCTCTATCCAATTTCACTTCATTAAACGAAACGCTTAAAAACACCTTCTTAGCAACCACGTAGTTTACTTTTCAATCCAAACACGGAGTTCTACTCTATCAAACCGCTTAGTCATCCTTTTCTCTTCATTTCATTTCTCCTTTTATATCTCTTTCGAACTCGCTAAACCAAACTATCTATTTGCATAAGTCAACTTTAAGCTCTCATGGGATTGGTCAAATAATACAATTTAAGTTTTTAGAGAAGTTAGTGAAACGCGTAAGCACCGTCAACACTTTCAAGAGTATTACAAATTTTATAGCTCTAAGTGTCATGATGATGATAAGCCTAATGATGCAATTTATGTAATGTATAAATATTCGAATATATTAAATAGAATTTTCAATACATTAAATAGAATTTTCGTAACTATAATTTTTCACTAAAATTTCTCTCAAAATTCTCAATGTATCCAAAATTATTTTTATTTAGTGGCAATTGTATTTGAATTCCTTTTTATGCCCTATTTCAAATAAAAAAAGGGTTTATTTATTTCTTTGAAAATTTATATATTTAAGAAAAGAGTGCTCCGAACCTAGTCACATGCATTAAGGTAACTGAGACGCAAAGGTGCTTTAAATTTTCCATTTTTTTTTACTTTTAAGAAATAGAGGGCACTTTGCTGCTTCTATAGATGTATTATTTATGAGAATTCGATCAAAAGAACGCTAGAAAATTGAATTTTAAAATTATAAACAAATGTGATGTAACTGTGCATCAAATGCACTTTCTTTATAATCCGTAGTGTATTCAATATGTATTGTAAAAAACTAATTTTCTATTCGGAGAATGTAATTTTTCTATACTATATGTTCACATTTATTGAAAACTGTGCATTTTTTGTGCAAAAATTAGTGAACATTTAAATGCTTTGTTGCAAAAAAATGTTTTTGAAATGTTAATTATGTCTAGTTTTGCATTTATAAATACTCAGTGTAGTTTTTAAATTATAAATCAAGTGGATATAGTACAAAGTAGATTTTGAGGATTATTTTAAATTAAATACACAGCTTGTAAAATAGATGTTTCGTTTTTTTCTAACTGCTTATTATTAACATTTGAATGCTCGTGAACAACTCTATATGTTTATTACTTTTGGATTTACATTAAAATAAATATTTATTCATATGTATAAATAAAAAAACAGATATTATTTTGTTATAATTTTTAAAAACAGAGTTCCATTTACATTAGACATCAAATTAACTGCGTAAATTCATCAAAGACATTTTTTGTGTATTTTATAGCAATAAAAATATGTGTAAGAATTTTGTAATATCCTGTAATGATGATGTTCAGAGTGAAGTAAAAATACTAAAACTTTGGTATTTTAAATGGAAGAAGATGTGAAACGTTGATAACACGTATTGACGAAGTAGGGAAAGGGTAATTAAAAAGACTTCTAAGGAATATAAAATTTTAAACTTACAATTTAAAAACTGAGAAATGATGCAAAATAATCCAATTAACAATGGTATGACTTTATATTATATTAAAGTATATTATTTTACAAATCATAGATAAAAACATCTTTATTTGCAATTTTCTCAAAACACATTTTTTTGGTGATTCCGGTTCACTTTCCTCAAAATCTACTTCACCTATAGTGCTGATATTTTGCATACTACAAGATTGATAAATTTTTAACAAAGTGAATGAATTCGTTTTCAAATAGACATTCAGAAATTTCAGATATAGCACAATTTCTTCTTAAAATTTAAAGGAAATTTGAATCTCTAAATTAAATTTCTTTTAAAATTTTTATAAATTTGTATTTTAAAATTTCATTTCGTTTATTTTAAAGATTGTTATGTTAACAAAATCTCCGTGAAATTTTATAGTTACATATGCAGTAGATTTTATGCAAAGTGTACCTAAAGGTAAGAACATGCTTGGAAATAAAAAAAATAGTTATTGATCAATTATTGCTCTTACAAATTTATTTGTAATTTAAACGGATTTTTTTTACATTAACAAGTACATAAAGATACAGATAATTCAAAGTAAAAATATTATTTCCGTTGTTTTAAATTTAAGTAAGTGAGAATCATTTAAAATTGATGCAAACAAAGTTCATTTTTTCTTCTCGCAGACGTCCCAGTTACCTTAAATGAATGTTCGTATATCCGTATGTCAGTGTTACTCCTAATATTTTAACATTTCATTAAAATTATTGAATAATTTTATTCACTATAATAATTTTAAAGAATAATAGGGCTCAATTTAGTATGTAGTTAAATAATTTCTATATGTACCTTCAAGATTACTTCAGAGTTTCATTTAATGTTTTTTACGACAAAATATTAACTGAATGTACCAATCTTATCGGTCTTTCTTCTAATATTACAAAATGTCTCAATTGCTTACAATAATTTATTAATTAATATTTTACAAATTTTTACAATAATCATATAATAGAAATATGTTTGTTGAAGTTTCGTAAATTTATTCCGCTTCTCAATTTCAGCAATACAATTCCCTTAGAAATGTTTTATTGCATAAATATTTAAATTGCAACATTTGGGAGCCTTTTAAGATTTAATTTGGGAAATAGATTGCTGAATTATATATTTATAATTCCAAATAATAAAGCTTTTCAATACTCTGGGAGAACTTTTTTTGAAACAAGTAAAAGGTGTAATAAAAAATGGCATTATGGGTTATGAATATTGTGATTTTTATATCCTTTTTAGTTTTTTCTAAAAATACATTTAACCTAATTCACTAAATTGCTCCGAGTATTTTTGTTTGGTTTTTTACTATGATTTAATGCTGGATGGTGACATGGTATTGGAATTCTAGAGTTTCGTCAATTCTTTTCACTCACTCTTAAACCTTTTATTTTTGGTATTTTCTGTTTTGCCAGTGCAAATCTCGTCAAGCAGTCTTTATTCACAACACACGATATACACATAAGAAATTTTAATAAATGTTAGTTCCCATTGGTTTTTCATATATTTTTGATGCATAAGGAAATAGTCTTTGCGGATAAGAAAAGACTACAATTTGTTTTGAAATGTGGTGGTAAAAGGTTAACCAGAGCGGGAATATTCCGTTTGGAGTCCGTTGTATCATTTTAATCGACTTTATCACCTGCACGGGCGAAACAGAAAAGTACTTTTATTTTTTACATTGACATTGTATATACACACTATTCATAAATAAGGCGTACTTAAAAAATGTCACTAATCACACTTTTTTGGCGACTTTATGGAAATTGTTTCTGAGCTTGCCATTTGTATTCGTCAATTTTTTCCCCACACAATGTGTCTCTTCTCTTCAATTGTGTGTGTGTTTTCTTCTAAAAAAATAACCGTAATATATTTTCCTTCTTTGCAGTTTCGAGCAATACTCATCCATTTTTATCAAATTGGTTTTATACACCAGTGCTTCTCAAACTTTCAATATTTGCGACCCAATATTCAATCCTAATTTTCATCGCATTACAAATAACAAAGCAGTAATTCAATAAAACTATACTTTGACGCTAGTTTTAGTATGCCACTTTAACCTCTTAAATGCCACCGGTGTATATATACGTCTCACACAACCGGTGCGTTTAATTTTCTGAACGTATGTATACGTCCTTCCAAAATACGATCTTTTCTGTTCACTGCTATCCATAAAGTTATTCCGAAGCCTTTGGAATGCAATGAAAGGACGTTTACAGTGTTTTCGAAGGGTTTACTTATATCAGAGGGTTTTTTATTTATTCATTTTCTCCCCCTCCCCCAATACAACACATACGCGATCCTACGTGGAAAACGGCGGCATTGGGGAGTGAATCGAGTAACTTTTAATCGGAAATGAAGGGATTACTTATAAACCGTACAAATTATCAAAATAAGTGTTCATTTTTGTGCATAAATTTATATATGACAAGCCCATGGAGTCTCACTGGTAATTACGAAACTTGTTCTTAACTTGATATTGTTAAAATAATTATAAAATGCATGGCGCAGTACTGATACATTTATAATTATATTATATCAGTGTAAATGTTAATTTTATTTTTTACTATGTCAGAACGCATTTATTTGTTTACTTTCAGTGGATAAAAAATTTTGTAAACAATATTTTATTTTCGACTTCTCAATATGCTCGCGCCCCTTGTAGAGTTATCACACCCACCCCTTAGGGGGCATGCCCCACAGTTTGAGAAACGCTGTTATACTCTCTAAAAATGATGAAAAATAAAATATATTTAAATAATACATTAAGAGTACCTACATATAAGAAACACACGTTCATATACTCAGATCTTAACAAATTTTATGCTTTTTCTATAATTATTATTAAAAAAAAACTCATTAGCGTTTAGTTTCAGCTTTGAAAAATATCTCATAAAAACATTCCTATAAAATAAGATTCTTCTTTCCATTCTGATTACAAATAAAACGTTACACTCGACTTTCTTTCCCAGTCTACGACAAGCTCTTTTTTTAGTGTGGCTTCCTTGAATGAACTACTTTATGTAGCACAAAATAAGTATTATTTAGAACAGGCTAAAATCTAAATTTATTTCGTTCACTGAGAAATCAAGCTTCTTGAATTTAAAGGGGAAAAAATTGAATCTTCCCTTAATGTGTGTATCGGAAAATGTTCATCTATGCTAATATCTCTTTTAAAAAACTTTATGGGTTTTTTTAAAAGCAGGGTCATGCAAAGCTTGCTTCCGAAAAAAAAAAATTATTCTACTATACAGTAACAAAAATAAATCACTTTGAAAAATATGTAAATTACCTCCTTTCACTTAAAGTATTTCTTTCGCTGAAAGTTTATCAGTTAGGTTTATTGAGACACATAAATGCAGGAATGGCGCCATTACTGTCCCACTTTTTACGGGAACTTACTGTTTAACATGATGTATTGTTTGTCTAAAGCATCACTTTTTTTATCTATCCACTGTTAGTGAAGTAATTACAAAACTAAAAATTAGCTTACATCTATATTAATCTTCAAAATAAAAAAAGGAAATTTCAATAAGTCGTGAAATAACTATGGAGTATATCTTCGTAATCAATATACTCTTTTTAAAGAAAATTAAAATGAATTTAAGAAACTGTTGCATTGGACTATCATGATGCACTTGCATTTGAAAACTGGTAAAAAGTAAAATTTTGGGAAGTAAAACAGTTTTGTTTAACTTTCCGAAAACATTTCTTTTGAATTATTATGTTTTTGGTCTTTTTAAAAATTATAATATATATATGTATCAGAACAAGCACAAAAATTAGTTATCTATGTTTATTACAAATCAATTTATTGTTCAATGTCCAGCTATCAAAATCGATACGAATTGTTGAGAATTACTTAGCTTGATTAGGAACTAAACAAAGAGGTTCGCTTCCGACTGACCAACTAACGGGAAAATCTGTTCCTGCACATCAGCACTCAAGTTCTCGTAAACTGAGATGAGCACAGTAGGCCTTGGTCCTTATAGGCTGATACGTCACTGACTTTAGTTTTATTATTATTATTATTATTATTATTTCTTAGTGTAAGATATTTATCCCAAGAATCATCAATACTGGTGTAAAATATTTGAGCCATTACTGTTGCTCAAAATGCCATTCATGTTACACAGAACTATTACAACTAATGGCGATATCACACGTACATTTTCCATGCAATTTTTTGGCCCAACTTTTTGCCGAATCTGAGAGGGAAGGGTTACCGTAAACAAAACGACATGCTCTGACGTCAGCCACGCTCTTTATCCACATTGAAACATTACTCGCTGACTTTTTCGGCTTCGAAAACGACCATCCAATATTATTTCTTTTAATTCGCTCGCGCTTTTGTTTATGGGGGAAAACAGAAATGGAGCATCATTCTGTTAAAAATATTATAAGCCGTTAAAATATTGTACACCATTAAAATATTATACGCCATATCTGAGGCGTTTGATGCGAAGCTACCACCGTTACCGCCATCTTGTTTATGACGTAGGTTGCCGAAGAACACCATTGGCTTGAATTCCAAGCAACTTTAATTTAGAGCAACTTTCTCAGCTCACTGGAAAAAAGTTGTTCCAGAGCCATTGCTATGGCAACGGAGTAAAAATTGCACGAATTGGACCAAAAATTGCACCAAACGTGTTCGTGTGATAAAGCCAAAAGAAACTTAGTTTCAAGTGTTATGATATCAATAAATTCTCAGTTTTCTTTATATTTAATACTGGACAAATTATGAATCATAATGCAAATTAAAAATTATTTTTAGCATAAATAAAAATTTTAAGAGTAAAATTCATTTTTACATGCATATAATACGTATACAATGTTATTTTGAGGAGTATTTACAGGTCAGTTAACGTTTGAAGTTTACCAGCTTTGAATGGCAGATTTGGTCTTATCATGATTACAATAACATTTTACAGATCTGTCAATTCTGCTTTAATTTCATAACTGTTGATGAAGAACGTCTCTGAATCTAGTGCTTGGTACGATTTAGATGTTCCTAATTATTGAAATTCAGAATAATAATACCTAACTTCAATAAGCAAATTAAAATTAGGAGCAGAATTTAAAAAATTTGAATTTTTTATCTTTTTAAAAAAATGTGTTGTGCATCATGATTGTAAACAGTTTAAGATTTCTTTTATTTTTTTGTATGTTATTTAATATAAACCTTAATACATGACGTGCATTAAAGTGAATTAGGTAAGAAAAATTTCTCTAAATATAGTGGAGAAATAATATTTTTATCGAAATATTAAAGTACATATATATTTTTTGAGATTTTTAATTATTATTACTGTCATATATTGAAAGTTTTGAATAAAAGAGAAAATAAATAAATAAGATTACAAACGCTTTAAATAATTACAGTGTTTACTATTTGATCAAAATAGGGATATTGTTTAAAGTACAAATGTCTTTGTTTTATTATGTATTAAATTAATAAGTTTTTGGCTGAAAAATTTAAGTTTTACCACATGTGTTGCTAAACATACCTGTTTTACCTCTGAAATATTTCTATTCTAGATCATTTTCGAGGAACGCTTAAGGAAAAAACAGTTCTTTTATATTAAAACAAGTTTTAATTTTATTCTAAATTTTCTTAATATCTGTTTCTTTTTCATGAATCTTTTAGGTTGCTGCTCATGTATCAAAGTCAACAGTTTTATATCTTCAGGAAAGCTGGGTTTGTTGATAATAACAGGAATATACTAAGAGAGAAATTGTGATAAACTTATTCATTTCAGTTATATATTATAATTTTTTTTGTTTTAACTTTTAAATGATTATATTAGTGAAATGAAAATACATTTTCATTTTTGTCGTTTAATGTTTTGTAACAAGCATTAAAACTTTTGAAAGTTTGCAAAATTAAAAATCTTAAGAATAACTAAGTTTCACTGTTGATTTTTATTTGATGTATTACTAAGATAATTCATCATCATAAAACATTTAATAAACAACAACTGTTTTTAGTAAATTGTTTCTGAGTTTCATTTTACATATTTCAAACGTTCCATCAAAATATCTCGTTGCTGAAAAGGCAAAACCAAAAATTTTCTCCGATGCGTTGAAAAGTGAATAATGTTTTGTCAAAAGAATAACAAGTTAAAAGTTTCGAACAACGTGGCTCTAAGAACTTTATTTGATATTTTTTCAATAAACGTGCCCAAAAAATTGCTCTAAAAATTCAATTTTAAAAATTCTAGAATGAAATGGATATGATGTTTCAAAACTCTCCAATACCCTATCAGCGTGAAAACTTCCGTATAAAAAGTATTTCTTGTTTAATAAATCCGATAGGCAACCGTTAGGGACAGTCGAGATTTTTGCAGGAACTGAGAAAGATCATATTCTTGTAATACATCAAAACCAACAATTTCATCTGCAAACACACTGCCTAAAAATCAATTCATCTTCTCGGAGTTCCTAATATATTGCTTGAAAGAAACACTGTAAAAAAAGCGGTGATGATTTATCTCTCCGAACGTGAATCCTAAACATCTTAAGGAACAAAATAGCGCGTTCTTCCAGTTCTACATATGAGACATGTGAGTGTTAAAAAAATATTGCGATTTTTTCTGTTTTTCTAAAAAGGATCTACTTACAACTTTGAGTGATCCATTTATTTCAAATCTGGCACATTAATAGAGGACATTGGTGAAAAAAAACCTCTGAGGAAAATTGTGCGACTCTGCTTTTTAGGAAAAAAAGAGTCTTAGTTGGTTCAAAGCATTTTATTTATTCTTACTTTATAGATCCCTCCCGCCCCCTCATTGAGCAGTACAACTTTCTAGTGTACCGAAATAATCTTGGAATCAGATTCAATTTTTAGTTAGCAAGTTTTACACTTTATAATAATTTATGAATATATTAGTGATTTTTTTTTTAATTTGCAGTAATTGTTTATAAACATTAAGCTTACACTTAATAAATTTAACCAATGTTTATCACCTCAAAAAATGACTTAATATGTTTATTACTTTTATATTCATTCGCAAAATGGATATAATTTAATAATAATAACCATACTCTATAAATGTATCATATTTTTCTTAAGACAAGTAAAATAATATATGTGTTCTTACAAATATCACTATTACATGGGTCTTACAAAAGTAAGTAAACATACAAGTAATACAAATAAAATAAAAGAGAAAGCTAGCTGTCGGTGATGTAATTGGTTAGACGCTGGCCTTGTATGCTCATGTCAATGGATTATTGGGATTAAAAAAAAAACAGCGCCCATGTCGCATGATTGTGTGGCATATTAAAGATTCCTGATGTGACTGTTTGGCTTGGGGATCTCGGCAAAATTAAATTTCTAGTACAATTTCGTATCGTCAGAGCTCAGGAGAAGAAACTGTGAGTGAAAACTACATTGTGATAATTTTAATTTTGCGGCAATTGTATTTGTATCCACCTAGATGCACACTAGAAAGTGATACCAGCTCCCGAAGGTTGTAGTAGGTTCGCAATAGTCATTATTAATCTGCAGCCCCATTTGAAAAAAAAATTTAAAATGATGGATAAATAACAAAACAAAAATTACCAAACAAATGAGGTTACAAAGTTGCACTATTATGGCATAGAAAGTCAAACAAGTACATTACAAAAATAAACAATAAAGTAACAAAACCAAGATAGAGTGAAGTAACTTAAGCAAAACGATGAAGTCATAAAATCAGAGCAATGAAGAAATTACAAAATAATGTGAACGTATCTTTAATAGAAGCTGGAAAAGGTTAGGAGTCCAAGTGATTTGAAGAGCATGCAACTTTATAATCAAGAACATGCTTCTTTCTTTAATTTAGAGCAAAAATTGTGTGTGGGGGGTGGGGGGGGGGTGAGACCACAAAACAGAAAACATTTTATTTATTCTGGGCAAATGTATCTAATTGCTCAGATGTACTATGTTTTCTTTTACGACATTTTAGCTGTTCATTCATTGGGGGATTTGTTTATTTTATCAATTTTCTTTAAAGGGCAATTTTTTTTAAAAAAAATAAGCATTCTTTTATATTTGAATACATATGATTTAATGGTCAATTAGTCTAATAATTTAAAAATAATTATATGTAAGTTACTTATGTAGATTATATTTATATAATATACACGTTTATATGATACTTATGTTTTCTGGTATATATTACAGCTTGCCAACGTTCTAGATAACTCGCCAAGTTGGATACCCTGATTTCCAATGTGGCGTACATACTGAATCGACAAACATGTTCTTCCTTTCATATCATATCGCCATTACCAAAGCGATTATACAAAACTAAAGTTTATATAACATATACCGCCGTATATTATGTAAAGCTAGGAAAACTTTACTTATACTAGGACAGTCATTTACTTTTCTTAAAATTCTCCAAGCAAACAAAATGAGATAGTTCATGCTCTTTCTCAATTAATGCTTTTTTTTCCTCGTAATCTCTTTGTTGGCATCACCAATATAAACCAAATTGTTTGCAACTTTCTAGCCAATTAACTTCATTAAAATTTTGTATTTTAATTCCCAGTGGCACATTTTTTGTTTGTTGCTTAAATGCTCTTTTTGCTTAGTCAAAAAATAAATCCCATGTTTCGTTCCTTTTTGGATCAAGGCTTACCATTTTTTTTACATCCTAAAGGAGTTTATCTAAAGAAGGAATGCTTTCAACATCATAATGCGTTGAATTTACACATTCCATTTGTTGTTGCAAGTGAAACCTACCTTTCTTTATCTTTAAGTTTAACAACTGTGGTCTCAGAAAAGTCTAAGACAAATTCCTTACCTATTATAAATATTCTGAGGATTTCAAAAGTATTTCTTTTAGTTCAAGGATTTTAAATGATTCATATAGTGTCCCACCGATTACTTCTAATACAACTAGAATTTAAACATTATTGATCATCAGCAATGCTCAACAGAAAAATCAAACTCACCTTTACTAGATAATCTGTTAAGACCTCTGGTTTTCAACGGAGAGTGGCAGTTTGATAACAATTTTTGATATACTAATAGTATAATAACTATCAGAGCCCCCCTTTTCAATCTCCTACACAGGAATAATCTTTTTTTAATTGTTTACCATTACGCTCTTCTTCTCTCGTCCACTCACTGAAGTTGAGTGGAAGAGGGCTCCATGGCAATAATATTTAAAGAAAGGAAATAAAACTTAACGGGAAAAGTATGCATGAAATTTTTACTTAAAGAAACAACGCGTGCCTTAAATGTTATCAATTCAAAACTAAGTGACACGAGCACGATTTTTGACTAGAGCCGAAAAAAACCGAGTAGCGTAGCGGACGAGTTTATTTGTAGTTTTCAGTTTATTTGTGGCCGCATCGAAGTGTGGCAAGAAATATTCTTATTCGTTTGAAATGCAAGATCATTCCTCGCATTTTTTTTAACTGTTGGAGAGAATTTCTATGCAGATCTTTTACCCGGCAAAAACCTTGATGTGCCAGAGAAATGTTGTTTATTGGTTAAAAATGATTCACCAACGTTGTGCGATAAGGCAAAAGGAATTTTTTACGAGTGGAAGAATCAACAAGAGAAAAATAATTTTTGTCCTAATTATTTAAATAGGAGGGACATTTGCACCAGTGTTTGGTGGTATGTAAATTGTAAACATCGCGATTTTTATATAGAGTATATTTCATGTTGCAAATTTTAATTATTTCATTCTTTTATTGGAATATGAGCAACAGACTGAAGAACGTAGGCTTTCAATTAATTGGTATGCAGCCAATGATTTATACACAAAAAAGGTAAAATATTTGTATCGATCTTCCTATATATCGGTTATACTGAATTTGAGGCTTAAGATAAAAACCCATTGTTTTCTTTAATTAGTACTAATAACTAATTGCAAAGAAACATTTTACTTGCTTGAATTGAATACATTATTTGAATAATATTGCTTTTTTAAAAAAATCGCCTTAGAATATAGTATACATATACCATTATTTCAAATAAGAATTAATTTTAAAAATTCATAAATTTCTCAATGTATCATACGTATATGTTTTTGATTTCGTTAAAAAAATATATTATAAAACAATTCAAATAAGATATTCATGAAGAAAGTTTTTGAAGCTTTGTTAATAAATAATTAATTTGTATCAAAATATATTTGCGACCAAATCAAACAACATGGGGATTCTGAATCTTCAAACAAGACTCCCTAATTTTAAATGGATAATACCTTTAGACACTTGTTTGAATTTAAAAAAATAATTCCAATAAATAATTCAATAGTTACTTCAAAATTTCATTATATCTTATCTAGTATATCTTCTGTTCAGCAAATTTTTTAAACACGATTATAAGTTTTCAGTTACTTCGAATGCTAATTTATTTACAATTTATTTACATGTTGATAAATTATTGTCAATCGTTCTTTTTATACAAACTTTTGCGACGCTGTACTAATTATTTTAATAATGAAAAAACACACCATAAGAATCTTCATACATCTATGAAAGCATCTATTATTCAGTAGTTATATATAGAAGAACACAATTGACGATTTAGTGAGTTTGAAGAAATAGTGTAATTTATCTAGTTAATATTAAACTAGCATTTTGAACTTATTTGTTCATAAAAGCATCAAATATTTAAGGATTTATTCTGTGTTAATGAAAGTCGAATAAAGACATGTATTGTTATATTTTAATATTTGTAGATTATTTATTACACACCAGTGTATACTCGTATAAATAAATAAATATAAAATAGAGTGCTGTGTATTTTTCCGTTTTTAAAGAAAGAGGACTAATTACTCCTATAAGGCTGATAAACTCTTGAGTTTTCAATTTGAATTTTTCCCATGATATTGCTACGCATTGTCTTTTATAAATCTTGATCCGGCTACTACTCTGATTGTGTGTGCTAATATATAAATCGATAACTTAATAATTTATTATATTCAATTTTTGAGAACATTCCATTAATTACTAAAGATGCTTGGAACTGTGTGATCAGCTCCTTGCTGCTGGTAACACTTTGAAGTGGTGTACTTATCCTCATGACAGAACCCGGTACCTTTGGTTCCGTAAGCACGTAACGTACTACTGGACCAAAATGATCCTTTCAATCCGAAGGCTGTTAGTGGCTTATATAGATCCCACCACCACACACTTCTCTACCAGTGGGTAGGTAGATAAGAGAAAGAACGGTACAGATTTATGGTCATCATGTGAGTTGTTGAGACATGTGGGTCTGATGACTAGTTTGCTGCATCATGCTTGTCTGACTGCCTTGGTTGCTCTTGCGACGTATAGATGGTGCCACGGCAAGTGCGCGAGGGTTGCGTTTTTCTTTGCTCAGGGTCCAGGTCACCAATGAGGAGTATTGAACTCGCGACCTTCGGATCCATAAGTCCGTACCATACCACTGAACCAATGATACCCGTTTAAGTCATAGTTGGCGTGATTTCTATCTCATCAAATAAGCCTTTGGCTGCAATTGGTTTGATCACCAAGATGTCATTTTGTACTAAACAAGTAATATAAAAAGAACTTTTGTAAGTCAGTTCCTACTTTGAATGGAGGAATATAAAGTTTTTATTAACGACTGAAATTTTGAGCCAAAAGATATATATATATCATATGTAATAATCCCCATTATAAAATTTAATCTTTTATATCTTTTAACTGTTTTTGGTCCATCCCTTGAGGACCCACGCTTTATTAATAAACTAGCTAGCCGCCTAACGCAACCATTTGAATTAACAACATCTATCAACCCACTTATGTAGATCATGTGACTTCCCACTAACTATAAATAATCAGATTTCTAGATACCGCACTCTTCCATCTTTGTCTTCAATCATGTAACAGGCTGCAACGTATATTGTCTTAGTTTTCTTTGTTCTGTGTGTTGTGCCGCTGATTCCTGGTTCTTTGTTTTATATGTGTGCTTATGTGGTTCAAGATGTGCAATAAATAGAGATTTCAAGCAATTAAAGACTGCCTCATCAATATCAACAAACTTAAGGCGATATGGTACCCTAAAAATCGTCAAACAATCGATTTTTTTATTGGCTTATATGATACTTTTAATTCTTCTAAATGTGTCTGCAAAATTTCAGAGCTGTAGCTGTATTTTTTTATTGAGTTATTTATCCATTTTTGCTGCATGACTGTAGACTAAACAAATCTGCCACGCCCACTTTTCAGATCGTCTGCTAGAAAAGAGCCTGATAAATAAGGAACTAATTTTTTTTAATTCCACGCTGACTAGTGTTTAACCTGAAAGGGGAAATCATTGCTTTATTTTGATTATACGAGAGTTATTCTACTGCGTTTTCTGTGAAGTTTTGTTCCTGCAAATTTAGTTATATTTTTTTTTACTCTTTGTTCTAAAGAGAAAGAAAAGTTGCTTTACGACAAGGAATTTGGCGTTTTGAAATAGTTTTCATTAAAAAATTTAATTTGATTTCTCCAAAAAGTTTAAAAGTGTAACATGCCTAGGCCTAAAAGACATACTAAATCTGCCACAATGAAAGCTTCGAAGAGGTGGTTTCCAGATGCTAAGACAAGTTTAAGAGTTTTTCAAAACACTAACTTGAGGTGTGCAAAACTTGAAGAAGAATGCAAGAGTTTTTTTCGTTTGGATGAAAAATATACTGGTAAATCCAAATCTCCAACATACGTCATTATTGATAAAAATTCATTAATGAATCTTTTTAAAAATACTCTATGTAATACTTGCAGAAATGCTTCTTTGCGAGTAAATTTTGGAAGAGCCTATGGATTTTGTGAAAATACTCAAGTTGTGTGTGTGATTCTGGCGCTGATATTATTAATGAAATGAAAACTTCTGAGCAGATTTGTAATGAAAAAAATGGACTAATCAGCCCTACGATATTAATTTGCGAGCTACACAAGCATTTTTGAGTTTCGGACGTGGATATGAAGCTCTTGAAAAGTTCTGCATGTTTTTGAATATGCATTTAATGTCCAGCAGAACTTTTAACACTTACAAAAAGATGTTGCATTCTTCATTTGTGAAAGCATCCGAGAAACATTTCCATCACATCAGAAGTGAAATTAAGAAAGCATACAATGCAGAAATAAGTGGTGTAACCAATATTGCTGTTTCCTTTGATGGTACTTGGTTGACCAGGGGGCATGCATCTCAGATTGGAGTTGGCTGTGTCATAGACATGCTGACTGGATATGTTGTTGATTTTAAAGTGATATCTAAATATTGTAAAGAGTGTGAAATAGCCAAAGGTGAACTTAAAAAAAATTCAGCTGAGTATGAGATTTGGTTTAACGGTCATAAAGATTCTTGTAGTGCAAACCATTGTGGCTCTTCAGGTTTTATAGAAGTCCATGCAGAATCCGAATTGTGGTCGAGATCTGAAAAGATTGGATTTAGATACACTACAGTACTTTCAGACGGTGATTCCAAAGCGTTTCAACATCTGACTGAATCAAAAGTCTATGGAGATGTTAAAATAAACAAAGAAGAGTGTGTGAACTATGTGAGCAAGTGACTAGGAACAGCTCTCCGAAATGTGTAAAGGAATGGCGTTTAAGAGGAGTTACTCTCGGTGGAAAATCTTATGGCAGTTTGAAAGATGAAACCATAAAAAAGCTTACGCAATATTATCAGAATGCCATTTTAAGCAACAAAGGCAATGCCGAAAACATGAAGACTGCCATATATGCTACATTATTCCATAGCATTTCCACTGATGAAAAACCCCAGCACTTTAAATGCCCTTCTAGTCAAGAGTCTTGTTGTTTTTAGCAGTCAGCTATTGCAAACGGTAGAAAACCAGGTTTTCACAAAAAACTTGTAAAAACACCAGTGAATAAGGCTCATTTGGCAAAAATATTGCCAATTTACCAGAGACTTGCTTCGAATGATTTATTGGAGCGTTGCATTCGGTGCATGACTCAAAATTCCAATGAAACGCTGCACAGCATTATTTGGAGTAAGTGCTCTAAAATATCATCCGCATCATTGAAACGAGTGAATATTGCAGTTTGTGATGGAGTATCTGAATTTAACTTTTGAACTTTGCAAACACTTGAATTTATGCAACAAGAAAATAAAATTTATCTGAACAGCATAGCGAAAAATTTAGCAATTTATAAAGATTTTAGAAGAGTATATCAAAGAAAAAAAAGAAGAAGAATGTTGTACAATTTGGTGCAGAAAAAAATCAAACTAGCTCGTAAAAGCAGAGAGAAATTAATTCGGGAAAAAGAAGATGTTTCTTATAAAGCAGGAAGTTTTTAAATTGTTGATCACGTATGCAATATTTTAATTTATTTTATTTTTATTTATATTTACTATATTATATTATAGTTTAATTTTTATAACATTGAT
>BMAO01038708.1:0-64275 GCA_019973975.1 Trichonephila clavata | reverse complement strand
CCTTGTTATTTTTATATTCATAGAATTAATATTTTATCTTTAATGCTTTATAAATTCTCTCTTCCTTTTCAAACTCTTACAAGTTTCGAATTCTACATGTACGTCTTGATAAGGTGTCAATAACATCTGTTTCAAAAGCAAGGTTCCACCGAGATTTGAACTCGGATCGCTGGATTCAGAGTCCAGAGTGCTAACCATTACACCATGGAACCCATATTTCCCATGCGGGAATCGAACCCGGGCGCCTGGGTGAAAGCCAGGAATCCTAACACTAGACCACATGGGAGACTCTAGGAACGACCAAACAACGTCTCTATTCGAATTGTTCTTATCTTTGCACATCAGCATTATAATTGTTTTTATAAAAGTTTGGTTTTAATTCTTCTCGAAAGAAAACTTTTTAAGTGGAATTTGAGAACGCATGGACTGAATAGAGAAACGTATGTTATTTTGCATGATTTCACTTTCTCTGGAAGCAGATAAAATTCACACAAACTTTAAATTTACAATAGAAAATCATTTAAAAATTTTCGCTTCGTACTGCGTCATTGGAACAGGAATTTACTATACAAGCCTTTTTCACATTAAAAAATATCACTCTTATCAAGTTTTCTTTCAGATTCCGGATTTGGATAAACTCTTCCTCAGAGTTGACAACTCCCACATTATTGTCGTATCTAAAAGCAATAAAGGTTCCACCGAGATTTGAACTCGGATCGCTGGATTCAAAGTCCAGAGTGCTAACCGTTACACCATGGAACCCAAACTTCCCATGCCGGGAATCGAACCCGGGCCGCCTGGGTGAGAGCCAGGAATCCTTACCACTAGACCACATGGGACTCCCTTCAAGTACATTCGAATTTTTGTGAAAATGCAATGTCTTTATTTCTTTATCTAATTTTTTTAAACAGTTGAAGTATTTTTATCAAAAAACGTCACTTTTTTACTTCTAAAACAATGTTTACCGAAACAAATATTTTTTACACCATCTTTCCCGAAATATATAAGACTTTGAATTTTAAAGAGAAAAGAACAGTCCATTGCTTAGAGTCGAATAATCAAAGGGGAATTGAATATTTCGATATCAAAAACATTTCTCAAATAGTAATTGCTCGAGACAGACGCTTCAAGCTAAGACGGCTCCAAAACAGTAACTAAATGCCCCGGGTGAGGTTCGAACTCACGACCTTCAGATTTCTCCTAGTTGCGGATTATGAGACTGACGCGCTGCCTACTGCGCTACCGAGGCTCGGGGGACGAAGGAAATATTTTCATTGCAACGAAACTGTTTGTGTTATATCTTTTCAATCCACTTCCTACAAATACGGATTTGTGCACGTAGCGGGACATTAGATGTTTTTTAGAAGACATTATCATCCTTCGTGATTATAGAGACACTGGATATGAAAATCGTTACAACGTAATGTAACTTACGATCTATGTGTTTCTTTTTCAATATTCTTTTGAAATAGGCCGTCCGGAAAGGTAATTTAAGCATGAAGGAAAATGAAATAATCAACAGAAATTTTCAAATCCGTTACCCTCATTTAAATAAATCCGTTTGTCTCGAAAGAACCTTGTTATTTTTATATTCATAGAATTAATATTTTTATCTTTAATGCTTTTAAATTCTCTCTTCCTTTTCAAACTCTTACAAGTTTCGAATTCTACATGTACGTCTTGATAGGTGTCAATAACATCTGTTTCAAAAAGCAAGGTTCCACCGAGATTTGAACTCGGATCGCTGGATTCAGTCAGAGTGCTAACCATTACACCATGGAACCCATATTTCCCATGCCGGGAATCGAACCCGGGCCGCCTGGGTGAAAGCCAGGAATCCTAACCACTAGACCACATGGGAGACTCTAGGAACGACCAAACAACGTCTCTATTCGAATTGTTCTTATCTTTGCACATCAGCATTATAATTGTTTTTATAAAAGTTTGGTTTTAATTCTTCTCGAAAGAAAACTTTTTTAGTGGAATTTGAGAACGCATGGACTGAATAGAGAAACGTATGTTATTTTGCATGATTTCACTTTCTCTGGAAGCAGATAAAATTCACACAAACTTTAAATTTACAATAGAAAATCATTTAAAAATTTTCGCTTCGTACTGCGGTCATTGGAACAGGAATTTACTATACAAGCCTTTTTCACATTAAAAAATATCACTCTTATCAAGTTTTCTTTCAGATTCCGGATTTGGATAAACTCTTCCTCAGAGTGACAACTCCCACATTATTGTCGTATCTAAAAGCAATAAAGGTTCCACCGAGATTTGAACTCGGATCGCTGGATTCAAAGTCCAGAGTGCTAACCGTTACACCATGGAACCCAAACTTCCCATGCCGGGAATCGAACCCGGGCCGCCTGGGTGAGAGCCAGGAATCCTTACCACTAGACCACATGGGACTCCCTTCAAGTACATTCGAATTTTTGTGAAAATGCAATGTCTTTATTTCTTTATCTAATTTTTTTAAACAGTTGAAGTATTTTTATCAAAAAACGTCACTTTTTTACTTCTAAAACAATGTTTACCGAAACAAATATTTTTTACACCATCTTTCCCGAAATATATAAGACTTTGAATTTTAAAGAGAAAAGAACAGTCCATTGCTTAGAGTCGAATAATCAAAGGGGAATTGAATATTTCGATATCAAAAACATTTCTCAAATAGTAATTGCTCGAGACAGACGCTTCAAGCTAAGACGGCTCCAAAACAGTAACTAAATGCCCCGGGTGAGGTTCGAACTCACGACCTTCAGATTTCTCCTAGTTGCGGATTATGAGACTGACGCGCTGCCTACTGCGCTACCGAGGCTCGGGGACGAAAGGAAATATTTTCATTGCAACGAAACTGTTTGTGTTATATCTTTTCAATCCACTTCCTACAAATACGGATTTGTGCACGTAGCGGGACATTAGATGTTTTTTAGAAGACATTATCATCCTTCGTGATTATAGAGACACTGGATATGAAAATCGTTACAACGTAATGTAACTTACGATCTATGTGTTTCTTTTTCAATATTCTTTTGAAATAGGCCGTCCGGAAAGGTAATTTAAATATGAAGGAAAATGAAATAATCAACAGAAATTTTTAAATCCGTTACCTCATTTAAAAAAATCCGTTTGTCTCGAAAGAACCTTGTTATTTTTATATTCATAGAATTAATATTTTTATCTTTAATGCTTTTAAATTCTCTCTTCCTTTTCAAACTCTTACAAGTTTCGAATTCTACATGTACGTCTTGATAGGTGTCAATAACATCTGTTTCAAAAAGCAAGGTTCCACCGAGATTTGAACTCGGATCGCTGGATTCAGAGTCCAGAGTGCTAACCATTACACCATGGAACCCATATTTCCCATGCCGGGAATCGAACCCGGGCCGCCTGGGTGAAAGCCAGGAATCCTAACCACTAGACCACATGGGAGACTCTAGGAACGACCAAACAACGTCTCTATTCGAATTGTTCTTATCTTTGCACATCAGCATTATAATTGTTTTTATAAAAGTTTGGTTTTAATTCTTCTCGAAAGAAAACTTTTTAGTGGAATTTGAGAACGCATGGACTGAATAGAGAAACGTATGTTATTTTGCATGATTTCACTTTCTCTGGAAGCAGATAAAATTCACACAAACTTTAAATTTACAATAGAAAATCATTTAAAAATTTTCGCTTCGTACTGCGGTCATTGGAACAGGAATTTACTATACAAGCCTTTTTCACATTAAAAAATATCACTCTTATCAAGTTTTCTTTCAGATTCCGGATTTGGATAAACTCTTCCTCAGAGGTGACAACTCCCACATTATTGTCGTATCTAAAAGCAATAAAGGTTCCACCGAGATTTGAACTCGGATCGCTGGATTCAAAGTCCAGAGTGCTAACCGTTACACCATGGAACCCAAACTTCCCATGCCGGGAATCGAACCCGGGCCGCCTGGGTGAGAGCCAGGAATCCTTACCACTAGACCACATGGGACTCCCTTCAAGTACATTCGAATTTTTGTGAAAATGCAATGTCTTTATTTCTTTATCTAATTTTTTTAAACAGTTGAAGTATTTTTATCAAAAAACGTCACTTTTTTACTTCTAAAACAATGTTTACCGAAACAAATATTTTTTACACCATCTTTCCCGAAATATATAAGACTTTGAATTTTAAAGAGAAAAGAACAGTCCATTGCTTAGAGTCGAATAATCAAAGGGGAATTGAATATTTCGATATCAAAAACATTTCTCAAATAGTAATTGCTCGAGACAGACGCTTCAAGCTAAGACGGCTCCAAAACAGTAACTAAATGCCCCGGGTGAGGTTCGAACTCACGACCTTCAGATTTCTCCTAGTTGCGGATTATGAGACTGACGCGCTGCCTACTGCGCTACCGAGGCTCGGGGGACGAAAGGAAATATTTTCATTGCAACGAAACTGTTTGTGTTATATCTTTTCAATCCACTTCCTACAAATACGGATTTGTGCACGTAGCGGGACATTAGATGTTTTTTAGAAGACATTATCATCCTTCGTGATTATAGAGACACTGGATATGAAAATCGTTACAACGTAATGTAACTTACGATCTATGTGTTTCTTTTTCAATATTCTTTTGAAATAGGCCGTCCGGAAAGGTAATTTAAGCATGAAGGAAAATGAACTAATCAACAGAAATTTTCAAATCCGTTAACCTCATTTAAATAAATCCGTTTGTCTCGAAAGAACCTTGTTATTTTTATATTCATAGAATTAATATTTTTATCTTTAATGCTTTTAAATTCTCTCTTCCTTTTCAAACTCTTACAAGTTTCGAATTCTACATGTACGTCTTGATAGGTGTCAATAACATCTGTTTCAAAAAGCAAGGTTCCACCGAGATTTGAACTCGGATCGCTGGATTCGAGTCAGAGTGCTAACCATTACACCATGGAACCCATATTTCCCATGCCGGGAATCGAACCCGGGCCGCCTGGGTGAAAGCCAGGAATCCTAACCACTAGACCACATGGGAGACTCTAGGAACGACCAAACAACGTCTCTATTCGAATTGTTCTTATCTTTGCACATCAGCATTATAATTGTTTTTATAAAAGTTTGGTTTTAATTCTTCTCGAAAGAAAACTTTTTAAGTGGAATTTGAGAACGCATGGACTGAATAGAGAAACGTATGTTATTTTGCATGATTTCACTTTCTCTGGAAGCAGATAAAATTCACACAAACTTTAAATTTACAATAGAAAATCATTTAAAAATTTTCGCTTCGTACTGCGGTCATTGGAACAGGAATTTACTATACAAGCCTTTTTCACATTAAAAAATATCACTCTTATCAAGTTTTCTTTCAGATTCCGGATTTGGATAAACTCTTCCTCAGAGGTGACAACTCCCACATTATTGTCGTATCTAAAAGCAATAAAGGTTCCACCGAGATTTGAACTCGGATCGCTGGATTCAAAGTCCAGAGTGCTAACCGTTACACCATGGAACCCAAACTTCCCATGCCGGGAATCGAACCCGGGCCGCCTGGGTGAGAGCCAGGAATCCTTACCACTAGACCACATGGGACTCCCTTCAAGTACATTCGAATTTTTGTGAAAATGCAATGTCTTTATTTCTTTATCTAATTTTTTTAAACAGTTGAAGTATTTTTATCAAAAAACGTCACTTTTTTACTTCTAAAACAATGTTTACCGAAACAAATATTTTTTACACCATCTTTCCCGAAATATATAAGACTTTGAATTTTAAAGAGAAAAGAACAGTCCATTGCTTAGAGTCGAATAATCAAAGGGGAATTGAATATTTCGATATCAAAAACATTTCTCAAATAGTAATTGCTCGAGACAGACGCTTCAAGCTAAGACGGCTCCAAAACAGTAACTAAATGCCCCGGGTGAGGTTCGAACTCACGACCTTCAGATTTCTCCTAGTTGCGGATTATGAGACTGACGCGCTGCCTACTGCGCTACCGAGGCTCGGGGGACGAAAGGAAATATTTTCATTGCAACGAAACTGTTTGTGTTATATCTTTTCAATCCACTTCCTACAAATACGGATTTGTGCACGTAGCGGGACATTAGATGTTTTTTAGAAGACATTATCATCCTTCGTGATTATAGAGACACTGGATATGAAAATCGTTACAACGTAATGTAACTTACGATCTATGTGTTTCTTTTTCAATATTCTTTTGAAATAGGCCGTCCGGAAAGGTAATTTAAGCATGAAGGAAAATGAAATAATCAACAGAAATTTTCAAATCCGTTAACCTCATTTAAATAAATCCGTTTGTCTCGAAAGAACCTTGTTATTTTTATATTCATAGAATTAATATTTTTATCTTTAATGCTTTTAAATTCTCTCTTCCTTTTCAAACTCTTACAAGTTTCGAATTCTACATGTACGTCTTGATAGGTGTCAATAACATCTGTTTCAAAAAGCAAGGTTCCACCGAGATTTGAACTCGGATCGCTGGATTCAGAGAGTGCTAACCATTACACCATGGAACCCATATTTCCCATGCCGGGAATCGAACCCGGGCCGCCTGGGTGAAAGCCAGGAATCCTAACCACTAGACCACATGGGAGACTCTAGGAACGACCAAACAACGTCTCTATTCGAATTGTTCTTATCTTTGCACATCAGCATTATAATTGTTTTTATAAAAGTTTGGTTTTAATTCTTCTCGAAAGAAAACTTTTTAAGTGGAATTTGAGAACGCATGGACTGAATAGAGAAACGTATGTTATTTTGCATGATTTCACTTTCTCTGGAAGCAGATAAAATTCACACAAACTTTAAATTTACAATAGAAAATCATTTAAAAATTTTCGCTTCGTACTGCGGTCATTGGAACAGGAATTTACTATACAAGCCTTTTTCACATTAAAAAATATCACTCTTATCAAGTTTTCTTTCAGATTCCGGATTTGGATAAACTCTTCCTCAGAGGTGACAACTCCCACATTATTGTCGTATCTAAAAGCAATAAAGGTTCCACCGAGATTTGAACTCGGATCGCTGGATTCAAAGTCCAGAGTGCTAACCGTTACACCATGGAACCCAAACTTCCCATGCCGGGAATCGAACCCGGGCCGCCTGGGTGAGAGCCAGGAATCCTTACCACTAGACCACATGGGACTCCCTTCAAGTACATTCGAATTTTTGTGAAACTGCAATGTCTTTATTTCTTTATCTAATTTTTTTAAACAGTTGAAGTATTTTTATCAAAAAACGTCACTTTTTTACTTCTAAAACAATGTTTACCGAAACAAATATTTTTTACACCATCTTTCCCGAAATATATAAGACTTTGAATTTTAAAGAGAAAAGAACAGTCCATTGCTTAGAGTCGAATAATCAAAGGGGAATTGAATATTTCGATATCAAAAACATTTCTCAAATAGTAATTGCTCGAGACAGACGCTTCAAGCTAAGACGGCTCCAAAACAGTAACTAAATGCCCCGGGTGAGGTTCGAACTCACGACCTTCAGATTTCTCCTAGTTGCGGATTATGAGACTGACGCGCTGCCTACTGCGCTACCGAGGCTCGGGGGACGAAAGGAAATATTTTCATTGCAACGAAACTGTTTGTGTTATATCTTTTCAATCCACTTCCTACAAATACGGATTTGTGCACGTAGCGGGACATTAGATGTTTTTTAGAAGACATTATCATCCTTCGTGATTATAGAGACACTGGATATGAAAATCGTTACAACGTAATGTAACTTACGATCTATGTGTTTCTTTTTCAATATTCTTTTGAAATAGGCCGTCCGGAAAGGTAATTTAAGCATGAAGGAAAATGAACTAATCAACAGAAATTTTCAAATCCGTTAACCTCATTTAAATAAATCCGTTTGTCTCGAAAGAACCTTGTTATTTTTATATTCATAGAATTAATATTTTTATCTTTAATGCTTTTAAATTCTCTCTTCCTTTTCAAACTCTTACAAGTTTCGAATTCTACATGTACGTCTTGATAGGTGTCAATAACATCTGTTTCAAAAAGCAAGGTTCCACCGAGATTTTAACTCGGATCGCTGGATTCCGAGTACCGATTGCTAACCATTACACCATGGAACCCATATTTCCCATGCCGGGAATCGAACCCGGTCCGACTGTGTGAAAGCCAGGAATCCTAACCACTAGACCACATGGGAGACTCTAGGAACGACCAAACAACGTCTCTATTCGAATTGTTCTTATCTTTGCACATCAGCATTATAATTGTTTTTATAAAAGTTTGGTTTTAATTCTTCTCGAAAGAAAACTTTTTAAGTGGAATTTGAGAACGCATGGACTGAATAGAGAAACGTATGTTATTTTGCATGATTTCCCTTTCTCTGGAAGCAGATAAAATTCACACAAACTTTAAATTTACAATAGAAAATCATTTCAAAATTTTCGCTTCGTACTGCGGTCATTGGAACAGGAATTTACTATACAAGCCTTTTTCACATTAAAAAATATCACTCTTATCAAGTTTTCTTTCAGATTCCGGATTTGGATAAACTCTTCCTCAGAGGTGACAACTCCCACATTATTGTCGTATCTAAAAGCAATAAAGGTTCCACCGAGATTTGAACTCGGATCGCTGGATTCAAAGTCCAGAGTGCTAACCGTTACACCATGGAACCCAAACTTCCCATGCCGGGAATCGAACCCGGGCCGCCTGGGTGAGAGCCAGGAATCCTTACCACTAGACCACATGGGACTCCCTTCAAGTACATTCGAATTTTTGTGAAACTGCAATGTCTTTATTTCTTTATCTAATTTTTTTAAACAGTTGAAGTATTTTTATCAAAAAACGTCACTTTTTTACTTCTAAAACAATGTTTACCGAAACAAATATTTTTTACACCATCTTTCCCGAAATATATAAGACTTTGAATTTTAAAGAGAAAAGAACAGTCCATTGCTTAGAGTCGAATAATCAAAGGGGAATTGAATATTTCGATATCAAAAACATTTCTCAAATAGTAATTGCTCGAGAGAGACGCTTCAAGCTAAGACGGCTCCAAAAAAGTAACTAAATGCCCCGTGTGAGGTTCGAACTCACGACCTTCAGATTTCTCCTAGTTGCGGATTATGAGACTGACGCGCTGCCTACTGCGCTACCGAGGCTCGGGGGACGAAAGGAAATATTTTCATTGCAACGAAACTGTTTGTGTTATATCTTTTCAATCCACTTCCTACAAATACGGATTTGTGCACGTAGCGGGACATTAGATGTTTTTTAGAAGACATTATCATCCTTCGTGATTATAGAGACACTGGATATGAAAATCGTTACAACGTAATGTAACTTACGATCTATGTGTTTCTTTTTCAATATTCTTTTGAAATAGGCCGTCCGGAAAGGTAATTTAAGCATGAAGGAAAATGAACTAATCAACAGAAATTTTCAAATCCGTTAACCTCATCTAAATAAATCCGTTTGTCTCGAAAGAACCTTGTTATTTTTATATTCATAGAATTAATATTTTTATCTTTAATGCTTTTAAATTCTCTCTTCCTTTTCAAACTCTTACAAGTTTCGAATTCTACATGTACGTCTTGATAGGTGTCAATAACATCTGTTTCAAAAAGCAAGGTTCCACCGAGATTTTAACTCGGATCGCTGGATTCCGAGTACCGATTGCTAACCATTACACCATGGAACCCATATTTCCCATGCCGGGAATCGAACCCGGTCCGCCTGTGTGAAAGCCAGGAATCCTAACCACTAGACCACATGGGAGACTCTAGGAACGACCAAACAACGTCTCTATTCGAATTGTTCTTATCTTTGCACATCAGCATTATAATTGTTTTTATAAAAGTTTGGTTTTAATTCTTCTCGAAAGAAAACTTTTTAAGTGGAATTTGAGAACGCATGGACTGAATAGAGAAACGTATGTTATTTTGCATGATTTCACTTTCTCTGGAAGCAGTTAAACTCACACAAACTTTAAATTTACAATAGAAAATCATTTAAAAATTTTCGCTTCGTACTGCGGTCATTGGAACAGGAATTTACTATACAAGCCTTTTTCACATTAAAAAATATCACTCTTATCAAGTTTTCTTTCAGATTCCGGATTTGGATAAACTCTTCCTCAGAGGTGACAACTCCCACATTATTGTCGTATCTAAAAGCAATAAAGGTTCCACCGAGATTTGAACTCGGATCGCTGGATTCAAAGTCCAGAGTGCTAACCGTTACACCATGGAACCCAAACTTCCCATGCCGGGAATCGAACCCGGGCCGCCTGGGTGAGAGCCAGGAATCCTTACCACTAGACCACATGGGACTCCCTTCAAGTACATTCGAATTTTTGTGAAAATGCAATGTCTTTATTTCTTTATCTAATTTTTTTAAACAGTTGAAGTATTTTTATCAAAAAACGTCACTTTTTTACTTCTAAAACAATGTTTACCGAAACAAATATTTTTTACACCATCTTTCCCGAAATATATAAGACTTTGAATTTTAAAGAGAAAAGAACAGTCCATTGCTTAGAGTCGAATAATCAAAGGGGAATTGAATATTTCGATATCAAAAACATTTCTCAAATAGTAATTGCTCGAGACAGACGCTTCAAGCTAAGACGGCTCCAAAACAGTAACTAAATGCCCCGGGTGAGGTTCGAACTCACGACCTTCAGATTTCTCCTAGTTGCGGATTATGAGACTGACGCGCTGCCTACTGCGCTACCGAGGCTCGGGGGACGAAAGGAAATATTTTCATTGCAACGAAACTGTTTGTGTTATATCTTTTCAATCCACTTCCTACAAATACGGATTTGTGCACGTAGCGGGACATTAAATGTTTTTAGAAGACATTATCATCCTTCGTGATTATAGAGACACTGGATGTGAAAATCGTTACAACGTAATGTAACTTACGATCTATGTGTTTCTTTTTCAATATTCTTTTGAAATAGGCCGTCCGGAAAGGTAATTTAAGCATGAAGGAAAATGAACTAATCAACAGAAATTTTCAAATCCGTTAACCTCATCTAAATAAATCCGTTTGTCTCGAAAGAACCTTGTTATTTTTATATTCATAGAATTAATATTTTTATCTTTAATGCTTTTAAATTCTCTCTTCCTTTTCAAACTCTTACAAGTTTCGAATTCTACATGTACGTCTTGATAGGTGTCAATAACATCTGTTTCAAAAAGCAAGGTTCCACCGAGATTTGAACTCGGATCGCTGGATTCAGAGTCCAGAGTGCTAACCATTACACCATGGAACCCATATTTCCCATGCCGGGAATCGAACCCGGGCCGCCTGGGTGAAAGCCAGGAATCCTAACCACTAGACCACATGGGAGACTCTAGGAACGACCAAACAACGTCTCAATTCGAATTGTTCTTATCTTTGCACATCAGCATTATAATTGTTTTTATATAAGTTTGGTTTTAATTCTTCTCGAAAGAAAACTTTTTAAGTGGGATTTGAGAACGCATGGACTGAATAGAGAAACGTATGTTATTTTGCATGATTTCCCTTTCTCTAGAAGCAGATAAAATTCACACAAACTTTAAATTTACAATAGAAAATCATTTAAAAATTTTCGCTTCGTACTGCGGTCATTGGAACAGGAATTTACTATACAAGCCTTTTTCACATTAAAAAATATCACCCTTATCAAGTTTCCTTTCAGATTCCGGATTTGGATAAGCTCTTCCTCAGAGGTGACAACTCCCACATTATTGTCGTATCTAAAAGCAATAAAGGTTCCACCGAGATTTGAACTCGGATCGCTGGATTCAAAGTCCAGAGTGCTAACCGTTACACCATGGAACCCAAACTTCCCATGCCGGGAATCGAACCCGGGCCGCCTGGGTGAGAGCCAGGAATCCTTACCACTAGACCACATGGGACTCCCTTCAAGTACATTCGAATTTTTGTGAAAATGCAATGTCTTTATTTCTTTATCTAATTTTTTTAAACAGTTGAAGTATTTTTATCAAAAAACGTCACTTTTTTACTTCTAAAACAATGTTTACCGAAACAAATATTTTTTACACCATCTTTCCCGAAATATATAAGACTTTGAATTTTAAAGAGAAAAGAACAGTCCATTGCTTAGAGTCGAATAATCAAAGGGGAATTGAATATTTCGATATCAAAAACATTTCTCAAATAGTAATTGCTCGAGACAGACGCTTCAAGCTAAGACGGCTCCAAAACAGTAACTAAATGCCCCGGGTGAGGTTCGAACTCACGACCTTCAGATTTCTCCTAGTTGCGGATTATGAGACTGACGCGCTGCCTACTGCGCTACCGAGGCTCGGGGACGAAAGGAAATATTTTCATTGCAACGAAACTGTTTGTGTTATATCTTTTCAATCCACTTCCTACAAATACGGATTTGTGCACGTAGCGGGACATTAGATGTTTTTAGAAGACATTATCATCCTTCGTGATTATAGAGACACTGGATATGAAAATCGTTACAACGTAATGTAACTTACGATCTATGTGTTTCTTTTTCAATATTCTTTTGAAATAGGCCGTCCGGAAAGGTAATTTAAGCATGAAGGAAAATGAACTAATCAACAGAAATTTTCAAATCCGTTAACCTCATTTAAATAAATCCGTTTGTCTCGAAAGAACCTTGTTATTTTTATATTCATAGAATTAATATTTTTATCTTTAATGCTTTTAAATTCTCTCTTCCTTTTCAAACTCTTACAAGTTTCGAATTCTACATGTACGTCTTGATAGGTGTCAATAACATCTGTTTCAAAAAGCAAGGTTCCACCGAGATTTGAACTCGGATCGCTGGATTCAGAGTGCTAACCATTACACCATGGAACCCATATTTCCCATGCCGGGAATCGAACCCGGGCCGCCTGGGTGAAAGCCAGGAATCCTAACCACTAGACCACATGGGAGACTCTAGGAACGACCAAACAACGTCTCTATTCGAATTGTTCTTATCTTTGCACATCAGCATTATAATTGTTTTTATAAAAGTTTGGTTTTAATTCTTCTCGAAAGAAAACTTTTTAAGTGGAATTTGAGAACGCATGGACTGAATAGAGAAACGTATGTTATTTTGCATGATTTCCCTTTCTCTAGAAGCAGATAAAATTCACACAAACTTTAAATTTACAATAGAAAATCATTTAAAAATTTTCGCTTCGTACTGCGGTCATTGGAACAGGAATTTACTATACAAGCCTTTTTCACATTAAAAAATATCACCCTTATCAAGTTTCCTTTCAGATTCCGGATTTGGATAAGCTCTTCCTCAGAGGTGACAACTCCCACATTATTGTCGTATCTAAAAGCAATAAAGGTTCCACCGAGATTTGAACTCGGATCGCTGGATTCAAAGTCCAGAGTGCTAACCGTTACACCATGGAACCCAAACTTCCCATGCCGGGAATCGAACCCGGGCCGCCTGGGTGAGAGCCAGGAATCCTTACCACTAGACCACATGGGACTCCCTTCAAGTACATTCGAATTTTTGTGAAAATGCAATGTCTTTATTTCTTTATCTAATTTTTTTAAACAGTTGAAGTATTTTTATCAAAAAACGTCACTTTTTTACTTCTAAAACAATGTTTACCGAAACAAATATTTTTTACACCATCTTTCCCGAAATATATAAGACTTTGAATTTTAAAGAGAAAAGAACAGTCCATTGCTTAGAGTCGAATAATCAAAGGGGAATTGAATATTTCGATATCAAAAACATTTCTCAAATAGTAATTGCTCGAGACAGACGCTTCAAGCTAAGACGGCTCCAAAACAGTAACTAAATGCCCCGGGTGAGGTTCGAACTCACGACCTTCAGATTTCTCCTAGTTGCGGATTATGAGACTGACGCGCTGCCTACTGCGCTACCGAGGCTCGGGGGACGAAAGGAAATATTTTCATTGCAACGAAACTGTTTGTGTTATATCTTTTCAATCCACTTCCTACAAATACGGATTTGTGCACGTAGCGGGACATTAGATGTTTTTAGAAGACATTATCATCCTTCGTGATTATAGAGACACTGGATATGAAAATCGTTACAACGTAATGTAACTTACGATCTATGTGTTTCTTTTTCAATATTCTTTTGAAATAGGCCGTCCGGAAAGGTAATTTAAGCATGAAGGAAAATGAACTAATCAACAGAAATTTTCAAATCCGTTAACCTCATTTAAATAAATCCGTTTGTCTCGAAAGAACCTTGTTATTTTTATATTCATAGAATTAATATTTTTATCTTTAATGCTTTTAAATTCTCTCTTCCTTTTCAAACTCTTACAAGTTTCGAATTCTACATGTACGTCTTGATAGGTGTCAATAACATCTGTTTCAAAAAGCAAGGTTCCACCGAGATTTGAACTCGGATCGCTGGATTCAGAGTCCAGAGTGCTAACCATTACACCATGGAACCCATATTTCCCATGCCGGGAATCGAACCCGGGCCGCCTGGGTGAAAGCCAGGAATCCTAACCACTAGACCACATGGGAGACTCTAGGAACGACCAAACAACGTCTCTATTCGAATTGTTCTTATCTTTGCACATCAGCATTATAATTGTTTTTATAAAAGTTTGGTTTTAATTCTTCTCGAAAGAAAACTTTTTAAGTGGAATTTGAGAACGCATGGACTGAATAGAGAAACGTATGTTATTTTGCATGATTTCCCTTTCTCTAGAAGCAGATAAAATTCACACAAACTTTAAATTTACAATAGAAAATCATTTAAAAATTTTCGCTTCGTACTGCGGTCATTGGAACAGGAATTTACTATACAAGCCTTTTTCACATTAAAAAATATCACTCTTATCAAGTTTTCTTTCAGATTCCGGATTTGGATAAGCTCTTCCTCAGAGGTGACAACTCCCACATTATTGTCGTATCTAAAAGCAATAAAGGTTCCACCGAGATTTGAACTCGGATCGCTGGATTCAAAGTCCAGAGTGCTAACCGTTACACCATGGAACCCAAACTTCCCATGCCGGGAATCGAACCCGGGCCGCCTGGGTGAGAGCCAGGAATCCTTACCACTAGACCACATGGGACTCCCTTCAAGTACATTCGAATTTTTGTGAAAATGCAATGTCTTTATTTCTTTATCTAATTTTTTTAAACAGTTGAAGTATTTTTATCAAAAAACGTCACTTTTTTACTTCTAAAACAATGTTTACCGAAACAAATATTTTTTACACCATCTTTCCCGAAATATATAAGACTTTGAATTTTAAAGAGAAAAGAACAGTCCATTGCTTAGAGTCGAATAATCAAAGGGAATTGAATATTTCGATATCAAAAACATTTCTCAAATAGTAATTGCTCGAGACAGACGCTTCAAGCTAAGACGGCTCCAAAACAGTAACAAAATGCCCCGGGTGAGGTTCGAACTCACGACCTTCAGATTTCTCCAGTTGCGGATTATGAGACTGACGCGCTGCCTACTGCGCTACCGAGGCTCGGGGGACGAAAGGAAATATTTTCATTGCAACGAAACTGTTTGTGTTATATCTTTTCAATCCACTTCCTACAAATACGGATTTGTGCACGTAGCGGGACATTAGATGTTTTTAGAAGACATTATCATCCTTCGTGATTATAGAGACACTGGATTGAAAATCGTTACAACGTAATGTAACTTACGATCTATGTGTTTCTTTTTCAATATTCTTTTGAAATAGGCCGTCCGGAAAGGTAATTTAAGCATGAAGGAAAATGAACTAATCAACAGAAATTTTCAAATCCGTTAACCTCATTTAAATAAATCCGTTTGTCTCGAAAGAACCTTGTTATTTTTATATTCATAGAATTAATATTTTTATCTTTAATGCTTTTAAATTCTCTCTTCCTTTTCAAACTCTTACAAGTTTCGAATTCTACATGTACGTCTTGATAGGTGTCAATAACATCTGTTTCAAAAAGCAAGGTTCCACCGAGATTTGAACTCGGATCGCTGGATTCAGAGTCCAGAGTGCTAACCATTACACCATGGAACCCATATTTCCCATGCCGGGAATCGAACCCGGGCCGCCTGGGTGAAAGCCAGGAATCCTAACCACTAGACCACATGGGAGACTCTAGGAACGACCAAACAACGTCTCTATTCGAATTGTTCTTATCTTTGCACATCAGCATTATAATTGTTTTTATAAAAGTTTGGTTTTAATTCTTCTCGAAAGAAAAATTTCAAGTGGAATTTGAGAACGCATGGACTGAATAGAGAAACGTATGTTATTTTGCATGATTTCACTTTCTCTGGAAGCAGATGAAATTCACACAAACTTTAAATTTACAATAGAAAAATCATTTAAAAATTTTCGCTTCGTACTGCGGTCATTGGAACAGGAATTTACTATACAAGCCTTTTTCACATTAAAAAATATCACTCTTATCAAGTTTTCTTTCAGATTCCGGATTTGGATAAGCTCTTCCTCAGAGGTGACAACTCCCACATTATTGTCGTATCTAAAAGCAATAAAGGTTCCACCGAGATTTGAACTCGGATCGCTGGATTCAAAGTCCAGAGTGCTAACCGTTACACCATGGAACCCAAACTTCCCATGCCGGGAATCGAACCCGGGCCGCCTGGGTGAGAGCCAGGAATCCTTACCACTAGACCACATGGGACTCCCTTCAAGTACATTCGAATTTTTGTGAAAATGCAATGTCTTTATTTCTTTATCTAATTTTTTTAAACAGTTGAAGTATTTTTATCAAAAAACGTCACTTTTTTACTTCTAAAACAATGTTTACCGAAACAAATATTTTTTACACCATCTTTCCCGAAATATATAAGACTTTGAATTTTAAAGAGAAAAGAACAGTCCATTGCTTAGAGTCGAATAATCAAAGGGAATTGAATATTTCGATATCAAAAACATTTCTCAAATAGTAATTGCTCGAGACAGACGCTTCAAGCTAAGACGGCTCCAAAACAGTAACTAAATGCCCCGGTGAGGTTCGAACTCACGACCTTCAGATTTCTCCTAGTTGCGGATTATGAGACTGACGCGCTGCCTACTGCGCTACCGAGGCTCGGGGGACGAAAGGAAATATTTTCATTGCAACGAAACTGTTTGTGTTATATCTTTTCAATCAACTTCCTACAAATACGGATTTGTGCACGTAGCGGGACATTAGATGTTTTTTAGAAGACATTATCATCCTTCGTGATTATAGAGACACTGGATATGAAAATCGTTACAACGTAATGTAACTTACGATCTATGTGTTTCTTTTTCAATATTCTTTTGAAATAGGCCGTCCGGAAAGGTAATTTAAGCATGAAGGAAAATGAACTAATTAACAGAAATTTTCAAATCCGTTAACCTCATTTAAATAAATCCGTTTGTCTCGAAAGAACCTTGTTATTTTTATATTCATAGAATTAATATTTTTATCTTTAATGCTTTTAAATTCTCTCTTCCTTTTCAAACTCTTACAAGTTTCGAATTCTACATGTACGTCTTGATAGGTGTCAATAACATCTGTTTCAAAAAGCAAGGTTCCACCGAGATTTGAACTCGGATCGCTGGATTCAGAGTCCAGAGTGCTAACCATTACACCATGGAACCCATATTTCCCATGCCGGGAATCGAACCCGGGCCGCCTGGGTGAAAGCCAGGAATCCTAACCACTAGACCACATGGGAGACTCCAGGAACGACCAAACAACGTCTCAATTCGAATTGTTCTTATCTTTGCACATCAGCATTATAATTGTTTTTATAAAAGTTTGGTTTTAATTCTTCTCGAGTGAGTGAGTGAGTGAATGTAGGGTTTAATGGCGCAAGAGCCGATTTCGGCTAAGCTGCGCCAATCAATTGTTAAAATATTAAAAATCCATTTAAAATACTCAAATATAGTTAAAAGCTCACACAAATAAACAACAATCAGATTTTGGTGGGGTACACCCCACCAAGTCAGACAAATTAAAAACATTTCAGAAAAAGAAAATCAAAATATTTTATATTCCAGTAAAAAATTGCTAATAACAAGTTTTTGGTGGGGATTACCCCCACCAAGTCCGATAAGTATGATTCAATCGCGCCCCTTCCGGTGCTTGGTCGGAGTTAAATATTTTTTTTCCATAACTTCTGCTTCTTCTGCTTCAACATCATATATGAGCATGTCGTCATTTTCTTCTTCTTCTTCGGAAGTCTGTACTGGAGAACTCTTTACCGGTATGTGTGGTGCCATTTTTATATACTTAGCTGTTTCGTTTATTTTTTGTAGTAGCTTTTTTGTTCTTGCTCGAGATTTTGTATGTTTACTTTTTGAATATTGTATTATACCTGCAGAAGGGAGTCGAGTACGGGAGTTGGATGAGGAAGCATATATATTTGATGAAGTTTCCATAGGGCTGAATATAGGGTTGGTGGTTGAAAGTGAAGAGATTGAGGGCAAGAGGTGTGCTTGGGTTGAAGATGATGTGGAAACTGCAGGAGTGGATGTTGGTATAGCTGGTTTTGGGAGGGATGAAATTGGTTTAAGTAAATTTAAAGGTGGGCATTTTATTTTTGTTATATTTTCATCGGTTTGTGTAGAATTATTTATAGTAGAGGGTTTGGTAACTTAAGCATAAGTTTGAGGAAATTGTGGAACTATTAATTTACGTGCTTCTGGATATGAAATATTTTTATTTGTTTTGATTTCCTGTATCTCTCTGTTTCTCTATTTTCCATTTAGGACATAATTTAAAATCCGATGAATGGGGCTGTGAGCAGTTTATACATTTCGGCTCAAGATTGCAATCTGAGGAAGCATGTCCAACAGATGCACATCTAGAGCACGTCAGCTGACCACGGCAGGAAGTTTGTGAATGTCCGAACCTCTGACACTTAAAACAGCGCAGAGGATTCGGAATATACGGACGTATTTTGCAGTTAAGGTATCCAGCTTTTATAGAACCAGGAAGATTAGGGCTATTGAAAGTTAAAATCAAGTGTTTCGTAGGAATAATTGTTGCATCTTTTTTAATTGTAATTCTTCTGACCTGAATTACACCCTGGTCAGAAAATCCATCAAGGATTTCTGCTTCAGGGGTGGTCAACAGGTCAGGTTCAGATATGACACCTCGGCTTGAGTTAAGGGATTTGTGAGGAGTAACTGTAAGTGTAGAATCAAGAAATGTTTTTGCAGACAGATAAGATTTCGATTGAATAGCTGATTTTGTTTCAACAAGTAAATCACCAGATCGCATTTTTTTAACCGATTTTGGTTCACCGATTGCTTGGAGGGCTTTGAAAATCGCAAAAGGGGATTTTCTGGACATTTCATTGTTGGGTAACGACAAGATAAAAAAGCGTGAAGTACTGGCAATATGTTCAATGGTATGAAATTTGGGTAAAACGAGGCCTTTACCCGGGCACGAAATTTCAGGATCCATGAAAGAGAGATGGTATTCATCCTGGTGTGGCTCCACCCACCACGGAGTCCAACAAGGGAGGCAGTGTGCCGGTCATCTGGCAAAAACCAGGCACGGCGCTTACCTGGAGTACACCCAGAATATAGTGCTACAGCATCAGGGCGAGGATCCAACGGGTAAACCCGCCACCCCTTATCTGCAGCACTAACCCTACAGCAATGTCTCCGAAGAGACTCATCACCAGCCGATTGACAGGAGCGGGCTCACTCCTGCCACCCGTCTACAGCGAAGCGTGGGCCAAAGGGAACGCAAAAGGTATCCCCAGGACACCATTTTCCTCCTTACGGGACGCCGCACACGGCAAACGTGCGGGTCGGATAACCAACAGTGTTAGTCAAAAAATAAGTAATAATACGATTATTGAAATTAAAAGTTAAATTAAACTAATTAAACTCAATCAAAATGAATACAAAAATATGTTATTAATAACGAATAAGGATATATCTAATAGAAAAAATGAATACTTGTACATTTCGAAAAAAATTGGTCTGTAGTCTAGACGGGAAGTGAAAGAAAGAATTATATGACAAGAAAGAGGCTCGAAATTAGAGAAAGATCACTAGGGTACACCGGGGTTGTGAATCCCGTGTTTACCAAAGACAGTAAACCCCTTGGGTAAAAGGAAAAGATCACTAGGGCACCTCGGGATTGTGACACCCGTACTCACCTAAAGAAGGTGAGCCCCCTGAGGGGATTAATTCTTCTCGAAAGAAAACTTTTCAAGTGGAATTTGAGAACGCATGGACTGAATAGAGAAACGTATGTTATTTTGCATGATTTCACTTTCTCTGGAAGCAGATGAAATTCACATAAACTTTAAATTTACAATAGAAAAATTATTTACAAATTTTCGCTTCGTACTGCGTTCATTGGAACAGGAATTTACTATATAAGCCTTTTTCACATTAAAAAATATCACTCTTATCAAGTTTTCTTTCAGAATCCGTATTTGGATTAGCTCTTCCTCAGAGGTGACAACTCCCACATTATTGTCGTATCTAAAAGCAATAAAGGTTCCACCGAGATTTGAACTCGGATCGCTGGATTCAAAGTCCAGAGTGCTAACCGTTACACCATGGAACCCAAACTTCCCATGCCGGGAATCGAACCCGGGCCGCCTGGGTGAGAGCCAGGAATCCTTACCACTAGACCACATGGGACTCCCTTCAAGTACATTCGGATTTTTGTGAAAATGCAATGTCTTTATTTCTTTATCTAATTTTTTTTAACCGTTGAAGTATTTTTATCAAAAAACGTCACTTTTTTACTTCTAAAACAATGTTTACCGAAACAAATATTTTTTACACCATGTTTCCCGAAATGTATAAGACTTTGAATTTTAAAGAGAAAAAAACAGTCCATTGCTTAGAGTCGTATAATCAAAGGGGAATTGAATATTTCGATATCAAAAACATTTCTCAAATAGTAATTGCTCGAGACAGACGCTTCAAGCTAAGACGGCTCCAAAACAGTAACAAAATGCCCCGGTGAGGTTCGAACTCACGACATCAGATATCTCCAAGTTGCGGATTATGAGACTGACGCGCTGCCTACTGCGCTACCGAGGCTCGGGGACGAAAGGAAATATTTTCATTGCAACGAAACTGTTTGTGTTATATCTTTTCAATCCACTTCCTACAAATACGGATTTGTGCACGTAGCGGGACATTAAATGTTTTTAGAAGACATTATCATCCTTCGTGATTATAGAGACACTGGATATGAAAATCGTTACAACGTAATGTAACTTACGATCTATGTGTTTCTTTTTCAATATTCTTTTGAAATAGGCCGTCCGGAAAGGTAATTTAAGCATGAAGGAAAATGAACTAATCAACAGAAATTTTCAAATCCGTTAACCTCATTTAAATAAATCCGTTTGTCTCGAAAGAACCTTGTTATTTTTATATTCATAGAATTAATATTTTTATCTTTAATGCTTTTAAATTCTCTCTTCCTTTTCAAACTCTTACAAGTTTCGAATTCTACATGTACGTCTTGATAGGTGTCAATAACATCTGTTTCAAAAAGCAAGGTTCCACCGAGATTTGAACTCGGATCGCTGGATTCCGAGTCCAGAGTGCTAACCATTACACCATGGAACCCATATTTCCCATGCCGGGAATCGAACCCGGGCCGCCTGGGTGAAAGCCAGGAATCCTAACCACTAGACCACATGGGAGACTCTAGGAACGACCAAACAACGTCTCTATTCGAATTGTTCTTATCTTTGCACATCAGCATTATAATTGTTTTTATAAAAGTTTGGTTTTAATTCTTCTCGAAAGAAAACTTTTCAAGTGGAATTTGAGAACGCATGGACTGAATAGAGAAACGTATGTTATTTTGCATGATTTCACTTTCTCTGGAAGCAGATGAAATTCACATAAACTTTAAATTTACAATAGAAAAATCATTTACAAATTTTCGCTTCGTACTGCGTTCATTGGAACAGGAATTTACTATACAAGCCTTTTTCACATTAAAAAATATCACTCTTATCAAGTTTTCTTTCAGAATCCGTAATTGGATTAGCTCTTCCTCAGAGGTGACAACTCCCACATTATTGTCGTATCTAAAAGCAATAAAGGTTCCACCGAGATTTGAACTCGGATCGCTGGATTCAAAGTCCAGAGTGCTAACCGTTACACCATGGAACCCAAACTTCCCATGCCGGGAATCGAACCCGGGCCGCCTGGGTGAGAGCCAGGAATCCTTACCACTAGACCACATGGGACTCCCTTCAAGTACATTCGGATTTTTGTGAAAATGCAATGTCTTTATTTCTTTATCTAATTTTTTTAAACAGTTGAAGTATTTTTATCAAAAAACGTCACTTTTTTACTTCTAAAACAATGTTTACCGAAACAAATATTTTTTACACCATCTTTCCCGAAATATATAAGACTTTGAATTTTAAAGAGAAAAGAACAGTCCATTGCTTAGAGTCGTATAATCAAAGGTGAATTGAATATTTCGATATCAAAAACATTTCTCAAATAGTAATTGCTCGAGACAGACGCTTCAAGCTAAGACGGCTGCAAAACAGTAACAAAATGCCCCGGGTGAGGTTCGAACTCATGACCTTCAGATATCTCCAAGTTGCGGATTATGAGACTGACGCGCTGCCTACTGCGCTACCGAGGCTCGGGGGACGAAAGGAAATATATTCCCATGCCGGGAATCGAACCCGGGCCGCCTGGGTGAAAGCCAGGAATCCTAACCACTAGACCACATGGGAGACTCCAGGAACGACCAAACAACGTCTCAATTCGAATTGTTCTTATCTTTGCACATCAGCATTATAATTGTTTTTATAAAAGTTTGGTTTTAATTCTTCTCGAAAGAAAACTTTTCAAGTGGAATTTGAGAACGCATGGACTGAATAGAGAAACGTATGTTATTTTGCATGATTTCACTTTCTCTGGAAGCAGATAAAATTCACACAAACTTTAAATTTACAATAGAAAATCATTTAAAAATTTTCGCTTCGTACTGCGGTCATTGGAACAGGAATTTACTATACAAGCCTTTTTCACATTAAAAAATATCACTCTTATCAAGTTTTCTTTCAGATTCCGGATTTGGATAAACTCTTCTTCAAAAGTGACAACTCCAACATTATTGTTGTATCTAAAAGCAAAAAGGTTTCACCGAGATTTGAACTCGGATCGCTGGATTCAAAATCCAGAGTGCTAACCGTTACACCATGGAACCCAAACTTCCCATGCCGGGAATCGAACCCGGGCCGCCTGGGTGAGAGCCAGGAATCCTTACCACTAGACCACATGGGACTCCCTTCAAGTACATTCGGATTTTTGTGAAAATGCAATGTCTTTATTTCTTTATCTAATTTTTTTAAACAGTTGAAGTATTTTTATCAAAAAACGTCACTTTTTTACTTCTAAAACAATGTTTACCGAAACAAATATTTTTTACACCATCTTTCCCGAAATATATAAGACTTTGAATTTTAAAGAGAAAAGAACAGTCCATTGCTTAGAGTCGTATAATCAAAGGTGAATTGAATATTTCGATATCAAAAACATTTCTCAACTAGTAATTGCTCGAGACAGACGCTTCAAGCTAAGACGGCTGCAAAACAGTAACAAAATGCCCCGGGTGAGGTTCGAACTCATGACCTTCAGATATCTCCAAGTTGCGGATTATGAGACTGACGCGCTGCCTACTGCGCTACCGAGGCTCGGGGGACGAAAGGAAATATTTTCATTGCAACGAAACTGTTTGTGTTATATCTTTTCAATCAACTTCCTACAAATACGGATTTGTGCACGTAGCGGGACATTAAATGTTTTTAGAAGACATTATCATCCTTCGTGATTATAGAGACACTGGATGTGAAAATCGTTACAACGTAATGTAACTTACGATCTATGTGTTTCTTTTTCAATATTCTTTTGAAATAGGCCGTCCGGAAAGGTAATTTAAGCATGAAGGAAAATGAACTAATCAACAGAAATTTTCAAATCCGTTAACCTCATTAAATAAATCCGTTTGTCTCGAAAGAACCTTGTTATTTTTATATTCATAGAATTAATATTTTTATCTTTAATGCTTTTAAATTCTCTCTTCCTTTTCAAACTCTTACAAGTTTCGAATTCTACATGTACGTCTTGATAGGTGTCAATAACATCTGTTTCAAAAAGCAAGGTTCCACCGAGATTTGAACTCGGATCGCTGGATTCCGAGTCAGATGCTAACCATTACACCATGGAACCCATATTTCCCATGCCGGGAATCGAACCCGGGCCGCCTGGGTGAAAGCCAGGAATCCTAACCACTAGACCACATGGGAGACTCTAGGAACGACCAAACAACGTCTCTATTCGAATTGTTCTTATCTTTGCACATCAGCATTATAATTGTTTTTATAAAAGTTTGGTTTTAATTCTTCTCGAAAGAAAACTTTTTAAGTGGAATTTGAGAACGCATGGACTGAATAGAGAAACGTATGTTATTTTGCATGATTTCACTTTCTCTGGAAGCAGATGAAATTCACACAAACTTTAAATTTACAATAGAAAATCATTTACAAATTTTCGCTTCGTACTGCGGTCATTGGAACAGGAATTTACTATACAAGCCTTTTTCACATTAAAAAATATCACTCTTATCAAGTTTTCTTTCAGATTCCGGATTTGGATAAGCTCTTCCTCAGAGGTGACAACTCCCACATTATTGTCGTATCTAAAAGCAATAAAGGTTCCACCGAGATTTGAACTCGGATCGCTGGATTCAAAGTCCAGAGTGCTAACCGTTACACCATGGAACCCAAACTTCCCATGCCGGGAATCGAACCCGGGCCGCCTGGGTGAGAGCCAGGAATCCTTACCACTAGACCACATGGGACTCCCTTCAAGTACATTCGGATTTTTGTGAAAATGCAATGTCTTTATTTCTTTATCTAATTTTTTTAAACAGTTGAAGTATTTTTATCAAAAAACGTCACTTTTTTACTTCTAAAACAATGTTTACCGAAACAAATATTTTTTACACCATCTTTCCCGAAATATATAAGACTTTGAATTTTAAAGAGAAAAGAACAGTCCATTGCTTAGAGTCGAATAATCAATGGGAATTGAATATTTCGATATCAAAAACATTTCTCAAATAGTAATTGCTCGAGACAGACGCTTCAAGCTAAGACGGCTCCAAAACAGTAACTAAATGCCCCGGGTGAGGTTCGAACTCACGACCTTCAGATTTCTCCAAGTTGCGGATTATGAGACTGACGCGCTGCCTACTGCGCTACCGAGGCTCGGGGGACGAAAGGAAATATTTTCATTGCAACGAAACTGTTTGTGTTATATCTTTTCAATCCACTTCCTACAAATACGGATTTGTGCACGTAGCGGGACATTAAATGTTTTTTAGAAGACATTATCATCCTTCGTGATTATAGAGACACTGGATATGAAAATCGTTACAACGTAATGTAACTTACGATCTATGTGTTTCTTTTTCAATATTCTTTTGAAATAGGCCGTCCGGAAAGGTAATTTAAGCATGAAGGAAAATGAACTAATCAACAGAAATTTTCAAATCCGTTAACCTCATTTAAATAAATCCGTTTGTCTCGAAAGAACCTTGTTATTTTTATATTCATAGAATTAATATTTTTATCTTTAATGCTTTTAAATTCTCTCTTCCTTTTCAAACTCTTACAAGTTTCGAATTCTACATGTACGTCTTGATAGGTGTCAATAACATCTGTTTCAAAAAGCAAGGTTTCACCGAGATTTGAACTCGGATCGCTGGATTCAGAGTCCAGAGTGCTAACCATTACACCATGGAACCCATATTTCCCATGCCGGGAATCGAACCCGGGCCGCCTGGGTGAAAGCCAGGAATCCTAACCACTAGACCACATGGGAGACTCTAGGAACGACCAAACAACGTCTCAATTCGAATTGTTCTTATCTTTGCACATCAGCATTATAATTGTTTTTATAAAAGTTTGGTTTTAATGCTTCTCGAAAGAAAACTTTTAAGTGAAATTTGAGAACGCATGGACTGAATAGAGAAACGTATGTTATTTTGCATGATTTCACTTTCTCTGGAAGCAGATAAAATTCACACAAACTTTAAATTTACAATAGAAAATCATTTAAAAATTTTCGCTTCGTACTGCGGTCATTGGAACAGGAATTTACTATACAAGCCTTTTTCACATTAAAAAATATCACTCTTATCAAGTTTTCTTTCAGATTCCGGATTTGGATAAACTCTTCCTCAGAGGTGACAACTCCCACATTATTGTCGTATCTAAAAGCAATAAAGGTTCCACCGAGATTTGAACTCGGATCGCTGGATTCAAAGTCCAGAGTGCTAACCGTTACACCATGGAACCCAAACTTCCCATGCCGGGAATCGAACCCGGGCCGCCTGGGTGAGAGCCAGGAATCCTTACCACTAGACCACATGGGACTCCCTTCAAGTACATTCGAATTTTTGTGAAAATGCAATGTCTTTATTTCTTTATCTAATTTTTTTAAACAGTTGAAGTATTTTTATCAAAAAACGTCACTTTTTTACTTCTAAAACAATGTTTACCGAACAATTATTTTTTACACCATCTTTCCCGAAATATATAAGACTTTGAATTTTAAAGAGAAAAGAACAGTCATTGCTTAGAGTCGAATAATCAAAGGTGAATTGAATATTTCGATATCAAAAACATTTCTCAAATAGTAATTGCTCGAGACAGACGCTTCAAGCTAAGACGGCTGCAAAACAGTAACAAAATGCCCCGGGTGAGGTTCGAACTCATGACCTTCAGATATCTCCAAGTTGCGGATTATGAGACTGACGCGCTGCCTACTGCGCTACCGAGGCTCGGGGGACGAAAGGAAATATATTCCCTAGCCGGGAATCGAACCCGGGCCGCCTGGGTGAAAGCCAGGAATCCTAACCACTAGACCACATGGGAGACTCTAGGAACGACCAAACAACGTCTCTATTCGAATTGTTCTTATCTTTGCACATCAGCATTATAATTGTTTTTATAAAAGTTTGGTTTTAATTCTTCTCGAAAGAAAACTTTTTAAGTGGAATTTGAGAACGCATGGACTGAAAAGAGAAACGTATGTTATTTTGCATGATTTCCCTTTCTCTGGAAGCAGATGAAATTCACACAAACTTTAAATTTACAATAGAAAAATCATTTAAAAATTTTCGCTTCGTACTGCGGTCATTGGAACAGGAATTTACTATACAAGCCTTTTTCACATTAAAAAATATCACCCTTATCAAGTTTCCTTTCAGATTCCGGATTTGGATAAGCTCTTCCTCAGAGGTGACAACTCCCACATTATTGTCGTATCTAAAAGCAATAAAGGTTCCACCGAGATTTGAACTCGGATCGCTGGATTCAAAGTCCAGAGTGCTAACCGTTACACCATGGAACCCAAACTTCCCATGCCGGGAATCGAACCCGGGCCGCCTGGGTGAGAGCCAGGAATCCTTACCACTAGACCACATGGGACTCCCTTCAAGTACATTCGAATTTTTGTGAAAATGCAATGTCTTTATTTCTTTATCTAATTTTTTTAAACAGTTGAAGTATTTTTATCAAAAAACGTCACTTTTTTACTTCTAAAACAATGTTTACCGAAACAAATATTTTTTACACCATCTTTCCCGAAATATATAAGACTTTGAATTTTAAAGAGAAAAGAACAGTCCATTGCTTAGAGTCGAATAATCAAAGGGGAATTGAATATTTCGATATCAAAAACATTTCTCAAATAGTAATTGCTCGAGACAGACGCTTCAAGCTAAGACGGCTCCAAAACAGTAACTAAATGCCCCGGGTGAGTTTCGAACTCACGACCTTTAGATTTCTCCTAGTTGCGGATTATGAGACTGACGCGCTGCCTACTGCGCTACCGAGGCTCGGGGGACGAAAGGAAATATTTTCATTGCAACGAAACTGTTTGTGTTATATCTTTTCAATCAACTTCCTACAAATACGGATTTGTGCACGTAGCGGGACATTAGATGTTTTTTAGAAGACATTATCATCCTTCGTGATTATAGAGACACTGGATATGAAAATCGTTACAACGTAATGTAACTTACGATCTATGTGTTTCTTTTTCAATATTCTTTTGAAATAGGCCGTCCGGAAAGGTAATTTAAGCATGAAGGAAAATGAACTAATCAACAGAAATTTTCAAATCCGTTAACCTCATTTAAATCAATCCGTTTGTCTCGAAAGAACCTTGTCATTTTTATATGCATAGAATTGATATTTTTATCTTTAATGCTTTTAAATTGTGTTCCTTTTCAAACTCTTACAATTTTTGAATTCTAGATGTACCTTTTGATAGGTGTCAATAACATCTGTTTCAAAAAGCAAGGTTCCACCGAGATTTGAACTCGGATCGCTGGATTCAGAGTCCAGAGTGCTAACCATTACACCATGGAACCCATATTTCCCATGCCAGGAATCGAATCCGGGCCGCCTGGGTGAGAGCCAGGAATCCTAACCACTAGACCACATTGAAGTCTCTCGGTACATTCAAACATTGTCTGAACTCTCGAGAATCGTTCTCATCTTTGCACATAAGAGTTTGAGTGGTTTTCATAAAACTTTGATTTTAATTTTTTTTTCGAAAGAAACACTTTTAAGTTAAATTTTTGGACGCACGAACTCAGTAGAGAAACGAATATTCCTTTGCATGATAACACTTTCTTGGAAAGCAGATAACATTCACTTAAACTTCAGATTTCTGACAGAAAAATCGTTTAAAAACTTTCGTTATGTTTCTTAATAATTAAAGCAAATGACCTGGAAATAAAATCAAGCATTTTTTTATTTCTTGAACTTTTTCATTTCTTCATTTTTTTTCTTTGAATTTGAAATTATGAAACAGACGTGCTGGCTTTTAATTCACCTAATTCGATGAAGATGTAAATCGCTGTTCCACGGGAAGTGAAACACCTATAAAACTTTCCTTCCCTTATCGGAAACGCAGTTTCCATCTTCTTCAGTTATTTTCATGAAATTCAGATTTCTTTGCACATGTTGCCATTTACACTATAAAAATTAGAAGGAAAACAATCATATATATCTATGTATGTTCGTCTATCTTTTCACGAACCGCATCACGCAGAAACTCGCGGAAGGTACCAAAAGATCGGGAATGATCCGAGGAAGCCGTTTTGACTACTTATATTCCGATATTGCAATTAGTTCAAAAGGTATTAATTAAATACCATAAAACGCTTAATTGTTTTTCCCCTGTGCGTTGTTTATTTCGCAAAGCCTCATTTCCGTTTCGGTCGAGTGAAGTTTCGACTTTATCGACGATTTTAAAATAGGCATCAAATTTTTGCTTTTAAAATAAGACAAAAAAATTATTACATAATGGGAAAGATCATTTTTTTCGTAACTATACGGTATAATTTTTTTTACAAAATAATGATATTTTCTATTTTTTACGAATTTTTTAAAAAAGGGTTAATAGTGATGCGCTTTTATGAAAATTATTTCTAAATTGTTGCGTAAGAATTCCTTTTCGTGTTATTAAAACGATATTCTACACTATATAATTTCATGCATTTTTTTAGAATATGTCCTTTAAAAAATAAAATGCAGAAATTTTTTTACGATTTTTCAAAAAGTACACACAAATTTTAATTTAAAATTTTATAACTTCGTCATTTATAAAGATAATCGCACGAAACTTTTTTCTCGTTCGTTGAATTATGTTACCCAACATCTGTGGGAACATTAAAAAAATCGCTTAAAAATTATGGATTAAAAAAAATTTGTGATTTTCGTAAAATACCGTTTTTGCGAGAAATAATTTAAACAGTATTTTTGTTACTTTTTTTCTTTAAAAATTATCGTTGTTTCCAATCCATGTGTGAAAATTAAAAATTCAATTAAAAATTAAGCTTTCAAAATTAATGAAAACTTTAAAAAGACACTCTAAAGGCTTTGAAGTCTTTGGGCATGCCCGAGAGTCAGCGAAGTTTCGCGGCTGTTTAATCGCCAAGGTCAATCACATGTGGCAAAGGGGTTTAGTTTTGAGTGATGAATAGGGGAATTTCCCTTTTTTTATGATGCTCTCACACACAAACCCTTTTTATGATCTTAAGCTCAAGAAAATAATTATTGTTAAAATAATGAACATGCTTAGTTTTTTGTAATATATTACATCAGAACGTTTTCTTTGTTGCTTTTAAATTAACATCTTTTTTAGTCAGTGCTTCTCGAATTTTCAATGTTTGTGACCCTATTCTCAGTAATAATTTTCATCTCCCCCCCCCCTCCTATACAATAACGATGTATTGAATGCAATAATAATGTACATTGACGCTAAAGCTAAAATACGACTTTAATTATAAACTGTACAAATTATCAAGGTAAGTATTAAATTTTGAAAATGACAAGCCCACGGGAGTCACTAGTAATTATTATAAACCTGTTTTTCAATTTAGTATTGCTAATTTAATTATCAAACACATATTGCGCACTACTGATACATTTTTAAGTACATTATATCAATGTAAATGCTATCTATTGATAATTTATGGTGTTAACTACGGTTCATATTGTTAATTATTATTAAATATGATAAAATATTTTCTAAATGAAATAAAATTATATCCATATTAGAAGGTGAAAATATTAAACATCTTTATTCCGTAGCTCACTCCTTTCTTAAATTACACTAGCTGGTATACCCGTTCTTCGCGCGGGTAAATTGAAGGATAAAGAAACTTCTAATGAGTTAATTTTAACTGAATTGCAAAGTAAACATCAAGGAAAGAACAATTTAGTAAATAGAAAAGCGAAATCAATTAAATAATTAAAATTGAATAATACGGTATTTCCCTAGGTCATTTGTCACTCAATATGTAAACAGTATCTAATTCAAATTAATTAACATTTATGCCGCTGCATTTCTACTCACTGGTTTTACAGTTCTGAAGCAACTCACTAAATCCATCATCGGATTCTTTAATTGCCAGATACAACAGGATAAAAGACTACTAATCATAATTTAAAATTTTGGACATAAATTATTTCTCTGACAAAAAGAACTAAATACACTACTCCCAACGAAGCTCTCGTTGAAAGAAGAAAAACATACCCAAACTCATCTACTTTCCTTCATCCATCAACACCTGTTGCTACAAATTTAATTATCAAATACATTGTGCACTATTGATACATTTATAAGTATATTATGTGGATGTAAATGTTGTTTTATTTTTTTGTTATGTCAGAGAGCATTTTGTTTTGCTTTCTTTCAATAAATAAACAACCATTTTAAATCTTTTATTTTCGACTTTTCAATATGCTCGCTCCCCCCTTGTAAGGTAATCATGCCCCCCTAGGGGGCGCGCCCCACAGTTTGAGAAACGTTGTTTTAATTAAAAAAGCATTGTTTTCTGAAAATCATTAATCGAAATTTTTCAATCGTTATGTATGGATTTCTTATAATTATGTTGAATAAGCCATTTGAACTAGAAAAAAAAAATTTCATACTTTCCTCTTTTAAAATCAGTGATTTAAAAAATCAAACACCAAAAACTTTTATTTGTACTCTTTTTCAAAAAAAATGCTCACAATAAAAATTCAACATTCAATGTTGTTGTTGTTGTCGTATCCTTCCCGCAGGGGGAAGGAATGAAAGTTGCCATTGCCTGTGAGACACAGGTTGGACTTCTTAACGATAGATGGCGACACCACCTATCTCCACCTCCATAATTTTGGTATGGAACTGAAGGGGAGAGAAATATTCTCCAGCCCCCTACACTCGTAGTTTCTGCTGCGACCGCCCACAAGACTTTCGGACCCACTGATTTAACGAGCACGTACTCCGTCTATACTAGGTGGTATTTAGTGGCATCGGGCATCGAACCCAGTCCCTCGGGTCTGGAGTCCGATGCTCTAACCACTAGGCTACCCACGGCCCTTCAACATTCAATAAACTTTTTTTTTAAAAATCTTGTAATTTTAAAAATTTCTACTTTAAATCACAGCTTTCATTTCTGATTTTAAAAAATTTTTGAATCCTCTTTGATTTTAAACACATACTACTTTCAACAATTTAATAAATACTCGACAATAATTCCATGTCTTATTCAAAATTCACACGATAAGTTACACTCCTGATTCATCTGCACCTGCAAAGTCAAATAATGGTCTGCATTCTGTCCTGTGCAAATTTGCTGCTACAAAGAAAGTTTTTTTCTGTTCCGGACAAAAAGAGCATGCCATTGAAAAGAAATTAATTTTTTTAATATAAACTAATAAAAAAAATTTCGGCTGTTGAAACAATTCGTTACTTCGGGGCTTATTATTCGTTAAGTAGGGCTTTTTGTCTTCATTTTAATCGGGAAAAGAGAAAATTCGTTAAAAAGCGGTTCGTTAAATCGGTGTGAATCGCATATTATTTTCGATAAAAATACATTCTAAAGGTAAAGATTAATTGGTTAATGAAAATCTATTTTATTATTTTAGACTCTTAGAAACTATCTATTATTAAAAAATGATGAAAGTGTTTTTGTTTTACTCTCGGCATCAGAATCGTTTTCTTTTTATTCCTTAAAATTTACTTTTTTCAAATAAAGCAATATTGTTTTCTATTAGTCATTGACCGAAATGAAATAAATCTTATATCTGGGTGGGGGGGGGGATAATTCTACTCTCAAAGAAATCACGGTAACGCCGGGCAGTAGAGAGAAAAAAGAAACCTATCTGACATCGGTAAGATGTGAAAGACATTTCGAAAAAGAGAATTGTAATGACGTTAATTTATAAATCACACACATACACACACCAGGAAGTTTTAAACCTGATAAGGGAAGGGGAATTTCAAAATATGACAATTGCTATGCATTCGAATATGTCCGTGCAACGCCGGGTTAAATGGAGAGGAAAGAAACCTGTCTCACAATGAAAAGAAGAGAATAAACTTTGAAAAAGGGAATTTTAATGACATAGTTATAGAAATCACTCACATCGCGCGCGTACACACACACACACATTGAAATGCTATCGTCTTAAGGGAAACAGGAAATTCCCATGGGGATTAAGGAGGTTCACCAATGTGACGGACTATTTTTAGAGAATTTTTTTTGACAACCAGTAAAAAGATACAGCTGTAAGTTTTTTAAATCATTTATTTATATGTATTTTAAAAGTATGTATATAAATGTTTAGCCAAAAATATCCAAGAGAACTTGAGTTATAGCGCTCGGAACACACCTGCCTCGAAAAAAATGGACGCTCACTTCCTCACGATTCCGGCTGATTGGCTTATCTGAAATAAAGAAAATTAACGGCGTTTTAATCTATAAGCTTAAATGCACAGAATGGACTATACTCAATTGATAATATCAAAAACTGGATTTTTGGTAGATATCTGAAGAAAAAATTTCAAATTTCATGTTTTTCTTACGTTTTTGTTATAAAAAATAGGTATATTTTGAAATGATCGTAGTCCATTTGGTGCGTATACATGTACTGAGTCTATCCTATAAATTTGAAGTAAATCAATCAAACCGTTCTTGGGATATGATGGATGAAAGCTTGAAAAACTGAGTTTTGAGAAAAACGCGTTTAAAGTTTCAAGGCCGATTAAAACAACGAAAATCTTAACTTACCCTCAATCGGTGATGCCTGGTAACGAAGACTAAAACAAGTTCGACGAAATATTCAATAACTATAGATATTTCCTTTTAAACCTCTACAAACTTGTATGAACGTACAATTGCAAAGAAGGGTCAATGGTATCAAGCCGTCTGTACACAATAGGCCCAGCCTTCGATTGCCAACTCAGCGCTCCCAACATCTGCTCTTCTAACACTTGCTTCTTCATAAGGACTTCGAGTTTTTAAAAAATCCCTTTACCAACGTATTCTAGACATGTTAAAAAAAAAACAATTTATACAATTTTTATTTTTTTGAACCCATTACGTGGGTGAACCCCCTAAGTTATTCACTCGGTAAAAGCCCATGAAACGCCGGGCTAAGCGGAGGGGAAAGAAATAAAGAAGTCAAAGTAATTTCGAAAGAGGATATTGGAAGTGCTGATTTTGTGAAAAGAGGAAATGTTAAATGAGAAAGCTCGTGCAACGCCGATCCATGAACTCATATCGTACACATACACACTCACACAAAAGTGCTGGCATCATGAAGGAAGGAGGAAATTAACATGGAAGTTGAGTTATACACTCGGTAAAAGCCCGTGCAACGCCGAGCCCCCCATGCAGCTAGTTTCTTTTAAGATTCAAATGTTGAACTGATTACTGGCGTAGCTAGTCCCGAGTGGGTCATGTATCAAAATTTCTTGGGAATCCTTTTTGATGGGCTCTCAACATTTTACGATTTTTTCTTACATGTTTTGGGGGCCTGTGTGTTTGATACGGCGGTAGCTATACGCCACTGGAACAGATGAATACGACACTACGGATTATTGGCCTTTGCTTTTTCTCGGTTATTTCGCTACGATTCACGTTTATTTCAATCATACGAAGGGAGATTACGAAAAGGAATTGATGAGGACTGAAGAATAAAAATCTTACGATGCAGAAACGCAATCGCGTCCTTTTCAACAAGGATTTACTGCATCTGCTCTCTCGAAATGTGACGTCTTCTGATACTGTTCGTAAATCTGAGGGGCTTTCCCATGAATCAATAAGAACCTCTTTAGTATAGTAGTTATACTTCAGCACTGGAAAGTCCCGTTTTCTACACCTTCCGAAAACTCCATTGAAATGCATTACAGCTCAGCCTCTAAAATCAGTGTTTAACCACTAAAAGCTGATCCTGTGCATATTCTGTCGTAAGTTATGTGCATATAAGATTTTGTCGCCTGTTGATATATCTTTCTCAATGTGTGTGTCACTTTTTATATTACAGAGTATATTTTATACATTTGGAAAGATTCTTATACAGGTGATTTGGTAAATCATAAAAGAAAACTATGGATTTTTTTTTTTTTTTTTGCTATATTTGTTAATTATTGTGATATAAGAAGAAACGAAATTTCACCATTCCACTTTAAAGCAAGCATAATGATGTGGTTCAGAAAATTAATACAAATAACATAATAGAGGCACACAACTTTTATTTATATAAAGAATCCCATATAAAGTCACCATATCATGTAAAATAGATATCAACATTCACCAAAAAAATAAAAAGTATAAGAAATATTTTTAATAAAAATCTATCAAAAAAACTACAAAATATACAAAACAGTTAAATTTTGAAGGAAAAATGATAAATGGAACACAATGAATAAATCAATGCAACAGAGAAATTGTTCAAAAACACTAATGTATTAGAAATTAAGAACAGAGGTCATTGTACAAAACAGAATTAACAGTATGGTCCTAAATACTTTTATACCTTTTTCAGATCTATTGAACAATAAACTGAATGAAAAATTACCAATTTGCAATTAAGATAAAAATTATCAAAATAAATCATACAGTTCTAAAGAAAACCTAATTTTTCATTTTAATTTATATAACACATATTGAAATTTATTTACTAACACATTGAATTTTTTGCAACTCAAGCTCATACATATGGCTACTAGATACCTTTAAATAATAAAATTCAATAAATTAACTGAATTTTTATTAGTAAAATTAAATACAGTAATTCTTATTTCAAAAACATTTTTCCCAACATAAATTTTCAAAAAATTATAATTTTAACATTAATATAATAAAATGGATTATACTGACAGATTTTATTTCTCAGTAATTGTTTAAAATGCATTTTACTTAAAAAAATAAATAAAAATTAATTTTTTTAAATATTTGATTAAAATTGGCAATTTATAATTATTGGCCATCAAAATACTGGTGTTAATAATTACACATATATTTATTTATATTCTAATCATGCTTAAGATTTTTAAAAATATTTTAAAATACTAGTAAGACCTTTTAAAAGTTTTTTTTCCATGAAATAGTAAAACAATTGAAGATTCCAAAGCATAGAATGAAACTAGCATGAAATAGCCAGTCATTAACATCAATATCGCACAACCACATCTTCAGCCTGAGACATATCCGTTCCCATGACATGTTCTATTATAGAGTATACTTAAAATAAAAATACATAATTTTTTTCTTCCAATTTAATTATATACAGTCAAACCCCGATTTAACAAATCTTTCTCTTTCCCCATTTAAAATGAAGACAAAAAAAAAAAACTCTTATTTAACAAATGATAAACCCTGAATAAATGAATGATTTAAGCATAGCTGAATTTTTTTTTATTAGTTTGTATTATGAAAGAAAATTTGTTTTTTTTTCTTTTCAAATGACATATCCATTTTGTCTGAGACAGAACAAGACTTTTCTTGAGCAGCAAATTTCAACAGAAAAGGGTGAAGACCATTATTATTAGACTTTAGAGGGGCAGATGAGTCATGAGTGTAGCCAATCGTATGAGACTTGAGCTGGACAGGGAATTCCTTTCTTATGTCACCCCAATTCCCAATGCAGGGTATATTTTACAATTTTAATGATTATGATTGAGGATAGACTGCCTATCAGTGCAACTGAAATTGTGGAAATTGTTGATTTATCAGAGCCAATGAATAGCATTTCTAATGCAGAAATTGATAATGAAACTCCTATCAAAACTGTTATATTTTCTAATGCTTTACCTTGTTCGGATACTCTGAAAACATACATCTCGGTTAAGTAGCAGGATGTAAATGATGCAGTATTTTCTTCTCTGCATAGAGTCAAAAAAGAACTATTTGGAGTCACAAATCAAAAAGATTTTCAAACATCTACTAATCAGTACTTTAAAATTTCCAATTAACTGGTGTGTGATAATTTACCAACAGTATTTATAGCTGTTAAATAAAAAGTGTGTTATTACTAACTATGAATATTTTTCTTGTAGTTGCTCATAGGATTTTCAAAAGCTAAGTGCAAAAAATTTGCATTTTGTTTGGACACTGATATAACGAATAACCCTGAATTAACAAATAAAATGTTAGGTCTCAATGAATTTGTTAAATCAGGGTCTGACTGTATATACTTTAACAGTTTTCACACACAGTTCAATATTAAATTATATAGCTTTTTAACAAGGATAATAAGCCTAGATCTTTATAATTATAAAATATGACTGTGATAAAGAATAATTTGCTTTATTTTCTAAACAAACAATATGAATAAGATTCTGAATAATAATAAATGCAGTCTTAACTTTTTAAATAAGGTAAAATCAAGTTGTTTGAAGTAATAAAATTGTATTTACAAATAGATTACACATATAAAATCACAAAACTGCCTTCTTTTTTATAAAGTTTAGAAATAAGAGAAAGTGAGAAATATATTTATTTATATATTATTTATATAAAATATTCTGATTTTATATATTTATACAGGAGATTAAATGCAAAATATAAAAATAAATAATTCTAATTGAGAAAGTTCTTTTTAATCATTAATAACAAAAAAAGAAACACAGAAATTTTTATAAGACATTGGTCATTTTTGAAATAACAAGAAATCCTTATTTAAAATATTTTTCAAATTCAGAAAAAAGGCTTAATTATATAAGCATATACTCGAGTATGATTGTTCTGTTGTGTGTGTGCATATTTATATAATTTTCTACCAATTACATTCCAAATACAATGTGATTTTGAAACTTTTTAAGAAACATAATAAAAACTATCAACAGTCAACAATAAACAACATTTAAACAAAAAACACACACAAAATTTTGATGTTCAAAAAAAATGAATATGAAATCAAAAACATTCACACACAAATATAAAAAATAGGATTGCACAAAATACACAAAATAACTCTGAAGCATAGAGATTCAAAATTAGTGAAACAACACATCCATTTTAAAAAGACAAAGAAACATCTAAGGAACTAGTAACGAAAACAAAAAATATTGACCAACAATGTTCCTAATAACACCGGTATAAATATGGATGCAATTTATTTTTAAAAAATTTTTATAGAATAATAAAAAGCAATATTCAATCATAAAATAGCCTTAATATTAAATTTACAGTGGTATCTTGGTTAACAACAGCCTTAATTAACAAAAACTTGCTACAACAAAAATGTCTTGTGTTACAACACAAGTTTTGGTTTATTAAGGCATTTTTAGTTTTGTAAAATATTTATACCTACACTATTTATATTTTTTTACACACAATTCATTCTAAAATATTATCTGCAGCCAGTCATCATTTATATATAATGGTTAGTACTCTACATTATACATGTTCTTTGTATTCCATATCTTAATGTTGTATATATTTGTAATAACATTTGTGTATCGTTATTAAACGGATTAAATTTTTTATGATGCAAAAAGCATCCCAATAAGAACAAAAGCAATAGCTGACAAAGGGAAGGATGGAACAGTTTGCTCTATTGAACAAAAGGGGAAAAAATCACATGAAAATATCACAAATATTTAAAAGTTATGGGGTTAGTTTGAATATATGAAACAAGCCATCATATACATCAACTATTTTGGCAAGCAAAAAAGAGCTTATTGTAGTTGAGGTTGTTAAGGAATGGTCAAGGTTGATTGCCAGGAGACTTCTTGGGGGAAAAAATGAAAAATTTATAACTAATTTAGATCAAAGAAAGAGAAATAGGAGGCAATTCAACAACTCAAAGTGCTATCTAACAAAATTTAGATAGATATATCAAGATGTGAAAGGGAAAGAAGTTTAAAATGTTGTAATGAAATGAAATCCGCACAAATCTGAAGTTACCCAAATTACAGATCACTCTAATGAAAAGTTCATGCTGTTATTCATTTACATTTTTATGACATTTAAATCAATTTTACAAGTACATTTGATGTGCACTATGATTATGAGGAAGATTTAGACAGAAGTGATTACCATTAGATACTAGCTGGATATCACACCTTGGATAAAAACAGTTTTAGTTGATGATGACAGTCCTGAAACTGGTAACAGCTGCTACCCAAAGTACCACTGTATTACATCAAAAGAACTTCAAAAATCCCACAGATGCTTAAAATAAAGTTAATAAATGCAATTACAAAAGATAATACATGATAAGTACTTCTACTTAAAAACAATACTGCTACAAACATGACTAAAACAATCTGATCGATATTTTTTTTTTAAAAAAATTGCTATAATTCAATAAGTAGTCAAACAAAAAAAAATTGAATCAATATTAATTATAAAATTGTATCATGCTACATTTTATAATAGTTTCTTCAGCAAAATTCAAAATGCATTTTAGATTATTTATTATTCCAATTATTGAATGCTTTATCAAATAAGTCTTAAAATGGAAAGAAAATTTGAAAAAAAAAAATTGTGATACTGAAAGCTTCAGATATGAATTAAATAAAAGATAATTCATAAACTCATCATGAACAATAATACAACATTATTTTAATTAAAATTTTCTATTTTTCCAGTTAAATTACAAGTTAGGGTACTAATGAAAAGAATCTTATACACATATTAAAACTATTAAGTGCCTCAAGATTAAAATATATATATAAACCAACTTTCTAACCACAATTATACAACTTACTGTTGTATGTTTAGATGAAATCAATAATTAAAGAATTTGTGAAATAAAAATGCTGCAGTAAATGTGCTTAACACATTATTGCATGCTTACATAAAGTGTGCTTAACAACACATTATTGTATGCTTACATAAAGTGTGCTTAACAACACATTATTGTATGCTTACATAAAGTGTGCTTAACAACACATTATTGTATGCTTACATAAAGTGTGCTTAACAACACATTATTGTATGCTTACATAAAGTGTGCTTAACAACACAAATATTAATCATTTTAAAATATATGCACTTAAAATAATTTTTGAAAAGTAAATTAAGTATGGAAAAAATATACAGAAACTGCAAATTGTTTCAATAACATGCTTTAATTTAAACTACTGCTACTGTATTCATCCAATAAAGTAGAGAATGTTAAATAATAATAAATGTTAAACTAATCACAAATTATATTATAACACCTAAGCATACAGCAAGTTTTCAAATAAAATGATGTAAACACTATTTTAATTTGAAATCAAAATCTATCATTACAAACTTGTAAAATAATTAACTAATTATCTTAATATTTTGCATAAAAATTATATTTGCAAATATTAATTTTCAAAAGATGCCAATTAAACCAGCGATCCAATGAAACATAATTATTTTTAAAATTGCATTTTATAAAAATTAAATTTCTTTCAATAATTTAATTTTTATAAAATTAAAAAAAAAATTTGAAACTTTTGAATAAAGACAAATTTCTAAGACTAGCACTCATTAAATAATAACAAGTTAGTTTTTATTACTGTCAAGCAAAACAACTTTTATTAACACAAACAAGTCAAGCAAAAGCCTTAATGTTTCAACATAATTTGGCTTTTTTAAAAATTTTAATCATATTCATTAAAACAATAGTTTGATTTCAGTATAAACACAAAATAATCGTTCAACCACTACCGAGTGTGATCCAAATAATATAAAATTACAAATTACATATAGCAATAAATTTTTTTTTAAAAAAACTATACAAGGAGCTTTAAAATTCAATTACCTGATAAAATATTAGAGAATAGAAATTTTGGTACTTAATGGTTATAGGGACCAGGGTTAAGTAAATCCTTTTCAGAGTTGTCATTAACACAAATATTAACAATATTATTTTATATGACTAGTTTACTACAAACACAATGGTAAAAGTTTATATTATAATGGGGTTCCAACAGTTTTACTAAAGAATCATTCATTAGATAAAGACAAACAGTACACTGACAATCAACAACATTACACCTCCAGCTACAATCCTCGTCTACTTGCCATTGCATGGAGTGACCATTCAGTAAAAAATGCTGTTACAGTACAGTTTCTTTCTGATGAAAACAACTTATTGTTTCTTCATTCATGAACAATTTCATCATTGTAGTAAGGTAGTAAAACAATCTAGAGTTAACAGTATAACAGAAAGAAAATGGCACAACATTCAAACTAATTGTTATTAAGTGTTTGATATTTGAAAAAAAAATGTCAATTATTAATAAAATAAGTAAATAGTATAAACCACAATATTTAAAAACAGCACCACCTATTTATAACAATAGAAACTAGCTTCCAAAATTTGGTGTATGTTATATGTGCTGCTGTGTTTGGTGTCATAGTCCCAAAACCAATAAGTAAAAAATTTCAATGTAATCCAAATAGATTTCTTTAAGAACTAAGAAAAATCTAATTATATAAAACATTAATTATTATATCACAAAATAACATTTCACTTTGATTGACATAATTTAAATAAAAAAGCATGCAAATAAATACATCCAAAAAAATTCTAGCATGGAAATGTTTTAACAAGTAGTAAAAATTCTCTATTCAAATTTATATATATGCATATAAACAAATTTTATCACAAGATTATTACATTAGATGTAATAAAGCATAGCACACTAATAACCTACATAATTAAAAATATACTTAGACACTTTTCCACTGATACAAAATAGCAGCAATACTGTTGAAATATAAATTCAGTTTTAACTTTTCGCTGCCATAAAATATCTAACTGTTACATCATAGAAAAGTAAATATCAATATAAAACTCAGGTGGGAAAAATAATATATGTACAATATAAAACTCTTGAAAAGTTATCAAGGAATGTAAATAAGTGCATCTTGTTCATTGATCTTCAGCATTAGGATCAAATTTAGCATACTGGTAATTTACACAATCTTGGAAATTGATGTGTTCCTACAAAAAGAAATATATGTTTTTAAATACATATAGAAAAATTATAACAAAACGTAGACCATTCAAAAAATTATACTAGTCTCTCAAGACATAGCGACACATTATAACAAGTCACTGATTTCCGGTGCCAGTGAATCATACATTTGAGTAAAAAAAGTTGTTGCTGTGTTGTACGAATACAAGATAGTACATCAACTAGAAATTTACTCCAATACTAAAGTACATGGAACAGTAAATTTTGGGGGCAAATAAGCCCACTTATAAGGAAATTAATCATGAACTATTGGTAGTAATTCGTATTTATTCAACAAAAGGTAATTGCAATTATCGCTAGTATAGACATTACTAGATATTATACATAACATTTTTAATATATATTTAATGAATATTTATGCAATTGTTACCTTGTACGATAAAATTAATGTAAAAAGAAATCAAGCATATTTTGAAACAAAACAAAATTACATTCTACAAATGCTATGAGAAAATTTATTAATATTTTTAAGATCTTTCATAAAAAAAGTTTTTAATAAGATTATAAAAGGGTGATTTTAAAGATAGTAGAATGTTTAAAAATGTTTGGAATTCAACTTAAATACTTGAGAAAATTTTACACATTAAACTTCTAAAAAATAAATCATACAAAATTAATTAATTAAAGAATTGTGCAATTACCATAACAAAATTAAATAATAATATCAATATAAAAATATACAAAATCAATACTACCATTTTAAGCTGCATTGTCATGGCTTTCCCACTTAAAAATATAAACAAATTTTACAATAAATTTCTCAAGAGTTTATGTAATAAATTAAAAGGTTCTTTTTTCCCCCTCATAATTTCCTTAAAGCAAATCAATTACAATGACAAAATATTTAGACCATAATTTTGAAAAATACATTGCATAAAAATTAAAAATAACTAGCAAGCTTTTATAACTTATATCTCAAGAAATCTTCAATGTTTGTTAAACATTAAAAATTAAGAAGCATGTTCAAATATCAAAATAAATTGAATCTACCTTAGCATGCAAAATCATTTGCTGTAAACTTGTAGCTAATTCCATAAATGGGGGTCTCTCATCTGAATCTAGTTCCCAACAATGTAATAAAAGCTGAAATCTAAAATATAAACATATTTTTTTAATTAATTTTTCAAATGGTTCAATATTTTAAAACTTAACTTTAAACTAGTTTAGTGATCTTTCATTAACTCAGTTTTCAAAAGAATGAAAACTTTTCACTCGCTAAACATTTATATAATCATATAAAGAGAGAAGAAAGCCCTATATATTTTTTTTATTCACCTTAAAAGACTGCTAAGCCCAGTGGCTTGTACCACACTTCCAAAGGGATCAAATCCCAGGCTGGGCAAGGTCAACTCAGCATTTCATCCCTTCAGTGGGTCGATAAATGAGTACCCAGCTTGCTTGGGAACTGAACACTGGGATTTTTGAGTCAAACTGACCACTTCAGTGAAACATCTGCACAAGTACCCCAGTGCCTAAGGTCACATAAACTGAGATAGGCACAGTAGGCCTAGGCCCTCATGGGCTGTTGAGCCACTGAGTTCAATTTAAAAGACTGCATTCAAAAAGTACTATACAGGAGCAAAAACAGAATATGCTCACTCCCAAAATTTAGACTTTAAATACAAATTTGGGAAAACAAATATTATCACAAAAATAAAATAAAAATATGTCCTATTTATTAGTACTTACAAAATATTTTTACTGTTGCACACACTAATTTTTAAAACTTTTCAGTTTTATTATCAATCCAACACATTAATCACTAATAATGCTGTAAACTTATAATAAAGACTAATTTGGACATATGAATCCAAAACTGCATGAATTATTGAGGAACCTTTAAATCACTCAGTCATGTGATTGGAGTCAGAGAGGGGTGTTCAAAATCTTGGGGGTCTGCAATATCAGACTGATTCATAAAGGGAAACTGTGGCAATCAAAAGTTTAAGAAATGCTGCTCTAAAGTAATACAGAGCTTCAGGGTCCTATTCATTGTTTTATTTCCATCTGCTTCTGTAAAAGGTTTGCAAAAAGACTTAACAAATAATCTGAAAAAACTAAAATTGAATAAACAGAAAATTAATTAAAACTTCACTTTTTCCCCATAATGCATATAAACTGCATAAGTAGATATTATTAACTTCATTTTGAGGATTAACGTAGATAGAACTCTTATTCAATTATTTTAATGCAATATAAATTAACATAAATTATAAAAAATTATTTAATAAAACAATTACTTAATAAAGTTATGTGAGTAATCAAGATTTTTTTATTAAAACTAAATGACAAATATTTAAAGTAATACAAATGACAAATATGATATAATGACAATAAAATTAATATAAGCTTACAATTCATCAAAAACTCCTTTGGGTTGTGGAAGACGCATTCCCTGCATTACACGAGGTAAAATATCTCTAGCAGGAAGATTAACATATGGTGAACCTCCTAAAATGTATTCGACACATGAGCAAAAATATAGTTTATTAAGAAGTTGAATGCTATAAACAAACCAACATTTCAAAGCTTGGCAACTTACCTAAAGTAAACAATTCCCATAAAAGTACACCAAAAGCCCACCTAAAGAGAAATTAAAAAAATGTATCATAAAAGAATGTTTTTTAAGAAAAATAAATCAAAAATATTTTCTATTATGTTTAATTAAAATTCATAAGAATTAGCAGTAATATTTTTAAAATACATGCCACATATAAGGTAAGAATCCCATCTAAGTTATAAAAAATATCTATAACCAAAACTTAGATATATTCAATTGAAAAAATCAAAGCACACACTAATCAAAGAGGATATTAAAAGGAAGAAAGATACTTATTGCTTAATAAATTATTAAATATAACAGAAAATCAGGCAATATAAGTTAGCTAATATATCAAAAATTATCCAAAACCTATAAAAAAGTTAAATTTCTTCTAAAAAAACAAATTTAAATATGAATTCCAAAGATTTGATGTCCAAATATGCTTATGATTTTTAAAGTCCGATTTACCCTGCTTCAAACATATAATAAAACCTTTATCTGAATGGTGAAGGGATTAATAAATCAAATTTTGCAGGATAATTAACATTTACCCAATGAAGAGATCAAATAATTATAAAGCCCATATTTAATGTAGATTAGTTTGATACATGTAGCATTACATTAGCAAAATCGACTATTGATAACTGAATGATAACATCAAAGGTAAGGTATCTCTAATTTTCCACACAATATTATACTAATACTGGTTCTGCATGAAATTCAGTGAGAAAAAAAAATTTCTTTACAAATAATAGAAAAAAACTCATATTCCAGAAATTTTTTCTCAATTATTCTATCATTATGTTACTGCAACACCATATTAGTAATAAAATCATATATTTTCATGCAGAACTTGGTATACACTCCATAAAAAAGTCAAACTAAAAAAAAAAACCACACAAAACTAACATGATTTCAAATATTTTATTCACAAAATAACCTCCTTAAAATCCTTAAAATCTCTAAATATCAAATTAGCAACAAAATGAAAATTGATTAGAAAGTGAATGTGATTAAATTACCATTATTGTGAAAATTCACAATCTCAAAAAAATATGAATTCCATTACTAAATTGTCACTTATAACATTTATATTCAATACAGAATTTTTCTGGATTTAAAATCACCCACCAAAAAAATTACTTCCATGCACAGTAATTACAAAATGTTTCCTATTTTAAAGAAAATTTAGAAAAAAAATACTTTTAAACTATTTATTTTTTTTCCAAAAATACTCACACATCGCTTTTGCTAGTATAGTTATTGAGATTCAATACTTCAGGAGCAGTCCATCTAGTGTAAAGAAGTTTCTGCAGGGAAAATAAAAGATTTTTTAAAGTTGCAAATACATATGTAAAACCCAAGTGTAAAGATTTTTGCTAAGTATGAATGGAGATTAATTGTATGAACAATAACTATTAATCTATGAAATGAGCTTAAATGGATCTATTTTAATCAATCCATTACTATTTATTAAATAAAATGAGTAAATTAAAACCGAGAGAAATTTTATAAACTTCCTCTCAAACAATACAATAAAATACTATTTTTTTGGCAGCAAATTTATGTTTCAAAAGAATTATTATTCACAAAATGAAAAGAACCCTTGAAAAATGTAAAATTGGGATTTAACCAAAATTTGTAATTTCAAGGAAATGAAATGCACTTATCTACTTTGGTCCACCTAAAAAAAGTCATTGGTGCTGTTAGATACTATTTTAGAGCATTTGTGAAACAAATCACTTTTAAAAAATTCACTTATTTATTTTTATTTGCAAAAAAAAAATTCAATAATTTTTTCAAACATTTTTGGTTCTTTTAAAAAACTCTCAACAAGCTTACAAAAAGTTTAATATAATCAAAGGTGCACAACCTTTTTAGGATGAGGGGCCAAAAAATTTAATAGGATCATATCAAGGGCCAAAATATTATGCGATGCAAATATGTTATAACCATGAAAACAATGCTTTATGACAATACGCATTTATCACAATTGGTACTTTACTTATTTTACTCATGTACATATTATACAGTTGATAAAGGGATGAAACACAAACACTTTCGGAATGATTAAAATACTTTAGCTCAAAAAAAAATTATTCCTGCTAGAAAGGTGGCATGCTTGAAACTATATAACAGAGGAAAAGTTTAGCTAATTATACAGAAAACACAATTTAAATTTTGAAGGAAAAAAAATTTTTTATCCAATGGGGTTGCAGATTGGTATTTTTACCATTGCAGACCTAGTACATCCCCAGGAGCTGGTATCACTCTTTAGCGCAACGCCATATAGGCGGATACCAATCACCACAGGTAATTCTGACGCCCAGTTTCCTCCGCAGAGGGAGGCATCTGAGCTCTGACGATTTAATTTTTCTTATAGTGTTAAAGCCAAACAGACACTCTAGGGATATTTTACATGCCGCATTATCATACCACATGGCTCCTGTTGATTTTCTGTATCACGAAAATCCACCAACTTAGGCCGGGGGGATTAGTACTTAAAATTTGTAAAATTTAATGAATGAATATTTGAAGTTATTGATTTTACATCAGGCTTAAGACTTGTTGTGGCAATACGCAGAACAGAAGAAAGGTTCTCATCTGCCATTCTATTTCTTATTTTTGATTTGTTTAAATTCATTATTGAGAAAGTTTGATCACAAATGTAAGTGCTGCAAAAGAAAGTGGCACATGCAGCTGCATTTTGCTTTAAGCATGAAAAATTCTCGGGTGAGTTTTTATAAAATTCTAATATCGATTTTTCTTTGAATTGATTTTTTATAACATCAGAATTCTGTAAATCAATTAAGGCTAACTGCATACTCTCATCCACTAGATTTATATCAACAGAAAATGGAGAAAAACTGACTTTAATTTTTTGTTTGACACTTTTTAAATCTAAAAACCAATCATCAAATGCATTGAGCAGGATTTGAATTTGTTCCTTATACTGCATCTTCAAGTGTGGAAATTGTTCATGGATTTTTGGGCAGTAGGGAAAGTGTGCAAAATTTTTAGTTTTCAGCTGGTTTTGAAATAAACATAATTTTTGTTTAAATGCCTTTACATTACTTATCAATTGAAAAATGAATTGATTCTTTCCTTGTAGCTTTGTGTTTAAGTCATTCAAATGGCCTGTTATGTCTGTGAGAAAAGCCAAATCGCACAGGAAACTTGCTTCTTTTAACCTTCTAGTATTTCTACCACAGTCACTTAGAAATGCAACAATCTCATCAAATAGTTCCATAAAATGCTTAAGGGCAACTCCTCAGCTGAGCCATCTAACTTCTGTCCAATATCAGAAGGCCAATCATGAAAATCTTTAAATTGCCTATGTTTGAGGACATTACTACAAATAAATACTGCATTAAGATTGCATATCCTAATTCTTTACCACATAAATTCTCTTGATGAGAAATGCAACGAACCTGCAACAGTTCTACACCACAATGGGCAAGGCGTTCTTTTAGCAGCAAGACCATTCCAATTTTCGTGCCAATCATTGATTTTCCTTCATCTGTGGTAATGCTAACACAATTGTTCATGTTTAAGGAAGCGGCATCGCACAAATGTATCAAACTGGAAAGAAGTTCATTTCCAATTGTTTGCCCCTACATGGGAAACATTCCAAGAAGTTCTTCCGTAACACAAAAATTTTTATCAATTCCACGAACTAACACAAACAATTGACTAACTGATGTTCGATCTGTAGATTCATCAACAGCTAAAGAAAAATATACAAAGTTTGTAGCGGCTGATTTTATTTGATTTTCAATGTCTACATTCAAGTGTTGAATGCTTTTCTAAATAGTCATTCTATTTAAGCTTATATTATCAAATTTCCTTTTTGCTTCAGGACAGTTTTTCAGATGCAATTAACAAACACTTTTTAACAAAATCACCATTTGTGAATGGCCGGCCTTCTTTAGTGATAACTTTTGCGACACCTAAGTTCACTTCCACATATAAATTCAAATTAACTATACATTTTTGAAAAAAATTTGCTTGACTACTAAAAGCTTGTTTGAGTTGTTTGATTTTTTTGTGATCATTCAGATCCTTTCATAGATGCAAAATGTTTTTTCTTTGTTTCATAATGCTGCTTTACATTATACTCTTTTACCACAGCAATCTTGCAACTACATATTAAGCATTTGACAGTATCATTGTAATAGATAAAACAGTATTTATCTGTCCATGCATCTTGAAATTTTTGATTTTGAAAATCACCTTTTTTCTCTCTCATTATCTAAAATATTTTACATGACTTTATAAATAAAATGAAACTAGACTAAAAATGCAAAATCAAAAAAGAATATCAGATCCATTCTGTGACAGTGATTTCAACATTCCCGATCTGCTAGTAAAACCACAGGGTTGTTTGAAAAAATGATCGTTGCAGCTAAGTAGAAGTTAAAGTTATTATTGGTAAGACTCACCATGAATAAAAACATGAGTTTAATAAATATTTTTGATTGGCTAAGAATAATTTCAAATCGATAATGTTCTGGCACGTGTGCGTGAATACGCATTTGTTCTTCAACCTTCTCTGTATCCAGACCATGCAATGGAAGAAATAATGGCTTCCGGTGATCACATCCGCGAGCTTTTATGCGAAAACTCGTAGTCGCAGATAGCCATGAAGAAAACATATTGAAAAGCTGCTTAATAAATTGAAAAAAAAGACTTAATGAACAACTGTAAAACAAATATTTGCTGTAATACTGTTTTCGAATACGATTTTCCCCTGTTTGATTAACAAAGGTCAATTCCATTTTAGATTACTCTTCTTTTATAATAGACATTTGTGAGCCAACTTCAAAGGCTTTGCAGGCCTTAGGTTGTGCATCCCTGATATAATCATTGTTATCAAATGCCACTGTGTCATAGACTTTCATGGGGAAAAAATTCAAATATATATATAGTTTTCCTGCCAACAAAATAATGGACCCAAAAAAATTTACAAATTAAAAAATTTGATTTAAAAAATTCAAAGATTTTTTTAAAAAATTTTAATTAGCATGAAAGCTTAGTTGAAAAAAGTATTGGTTTATTTTAAATAAAATCAATTGATAATTTGTCTTATATTTTGTTTATCTTTCTGGTATTTTAAAGTATGAATTATTTAATAATTTTCTAACCTATAACTTAAGATAGAAACTATGTTATAACAGAGGCTTGAATTTAAAATCTTTTACATAAAAAATTGCTAGATGACAAATATGAATTAACATAGTAATCCATGGATGTAACACTTTTTTAAAATTAAACAAAATAGTATACCCTCCACAAACAGATTAAAAAAAATCCTGACATATGATTCAATAAATATGTTTTCCCTGATCCTGCAAAAATAATTTCAAACTAAAAATTACAAAAGTATATCTTAAATATAATAATAATTACCTTTCCTAAAGGATTGTAATAACCAAGACCAAAATGGGCAACTTTAGGAATTGATCCCTCAGCTATAAGAACATTTCTTGCGGACAGATGTCTGTGTAAAATCTAAAGAGAGAAAAAATTAACTTCAGCAAAATTAAGAAGAAATGGTTACAAAAAATTTTAAAGATTCAAAATTCAAAGTAAAACTACAAAAACTTACATCAATGAATTATAAATATAAGTTTACTTACTCCTCTGTCAGCAAGATGTGCCATCCCCTGTGCAATGCCTGAAGCTAATTCCAGAAGCAATGGTTCTGATAAACTGCTTACTTTGTCACCAGGAGGCTGTCTACTACGAAGCAATAAACCTCGTAGAGAAGAAGGGTGGTGTTCAATAGCCACTTGTAAAATGTCTATATATATAAAAATATAAGACAGGAAAAATTATGTATATAATAACTTGAACTAATATTTGTTTAAATTCAGAATCTTGTTTACTTATAAAAACTAATTCATAAATTTGAATACCTTATTTTGAAACATCTCATATCATTTTTCTCTAAAGGATTAAAATATTACTTTGACAGATTTATCAGCAGTTCCTCATTAAAAGGATTAGGCCTTTCATTTGTGATTTCTAGTAAAAGAATTTTATAATAGCTTATACTGGCCTACAGAAACTTTCCCTAAAACACTGATGCAATTTCAAAAAATAACTTATATTTCCCCTCACTTGAACACAAAATTATATGTTTATATTACATTTTTCCTGTTTTTTTTTCTTTCATACTTTAATGTGGAATTTGAATAACTCTTTCTTTTGTATTTTTGCTCTTGAGAGAAGTGCTTGCTCGAGATAATTCTCTGGATGTTAAATACGCAATGATTGGATTTTCAAAAATCAGATTTTTTATTTGCTACAGATATATTATGTAACAAAACTGAGTACTATATCATTGATTTATTTCATATATTTATACGTTAGTGAATAAAATCCTAGAATAAGTAATTATATATATATATAAGTGACATCTCTTTACTAGTAGAATATATAGTAAAATTTAATGAAAATTTTTTGGAAGAGTGCCCATAAACTTCATTTATGCAAGATTTTAACATCCAAAATGTAAATGCACTAATTTTAAATCATTTCAATTTTACAAATTTTTCTGATTATTAAAAGCAATAAATTAAAAATATATAAATATAATCTACAACTTTGTTAAAAGAAATATATATATAAAAAAAATTTACAAACTCTTTTTAAATGAAAGAAGATTAAGAAACGTGCATAGAAAATAATAAATCAATAATAAAATTTTTAAAAAATAATATAGATTTGTTTTTTTTTTTTTTTTTTTTTTTTTTTTTTGCCTAGGAAGATAATTTTTTTTCAACTCTTATGGTAAAGATTTCATCGATAATATTTGTTACTGTTCAATATTGACTGACATTTTTACTAAAGATTAATCCAAAAATTCTGTATGTTTGTCATCACATTTTAAATAATTGAAAAGGAAATTGTAAAATTTTATGACTGAGAACAAAGAGATATTTTACTACTGCAAGGTATACTTCAAAATTTGATTTCATTTATGAACAGTATTAGAGAATCAACAATCTAAAAAAAATGAGCTTATCAAATATATTACTACATATGCTTATAAAATCCTATTAAAGAAGGTGCAGAATAGAAAAAAATAAACTTCACAAAAAATGCTAAAAAAGTACTTAATAAACAATAAAAGTGTACAAAAAATAGATAATGCTTATGAAAAATTGCATATTTCACTTGAAACAAAAAATACAGTAACCAAAGTTAAAAAGCAGATGTCTTAATTTTTAAAAAAAAAATTTTTTTTTTAATTCACAATATTTTTAATTATTTATATCAAGTAAATGTGCAGCAAAATGCATCAGAAACAAAAAGATAGGAAAGAATTAGTTCATGCAGATCTATTTCTTAGAGCTAAGAATATAAATAAACTTCCATTTAAATCATTCTTAACTGGGTAAAATCCAAATAACTATTTATAGACAATCTCTACTTTATCAACACTCTTTTCAAAGTAATCTAATTTTATATGAGAACTATGTAATGATAACAATTACACATATTTTTAAAGTTTTATCATTATTATTCAAAATAACTTCAAATCTTTTACTTCAAATTTTATACTTTTAATATTGATTTTAAAAAAGCACTAAAAAGTTCATAAGAAAAATAGTCATGTGTCATATGAGTTCATTTCTTATTAAATCCATTAACTAAATGGCAAAATATCATAAGCTATTTTCATCAGTAAAAAAAGCCTCAAAAACATAAAAAAAATACTAACATATTCTTTAATTTTGAAATGTAATTAGAAAGGGTAAAATTTATAAATATATGAATAATACATTGCCTTATTTTACTAAATACTACAGAACATTTTTTAACATTACCATAAAACACACAGTAAAAAGTTATAAATAAGGTATGTTAAGAAAGTAATGTCACCAAGTTGATTTTTTTTAAAGAAATATATTGATCAGATCCATGTAAATACAATATTTTTTTAATAACCTCCTCATGTGTAGACACATTTTTGCCAGAGCAGTTTCTAAACTATGAAAGCATCTTGAAAAATTTGTTGAAAAATTTGAGTTGATGATTATCTTGAGAGGCAACAAATGCATTGTGAAAGATCCCTTGATGTCAAAAACACAATGAATATGGTCCTGATCTTTAATTTGCACATTTGAGCTTTTTTGGAATTAGAAAATGAGGTGTGTCACTCAACACTTTGTCTCTTTGATTCAAGCTCATCTCAGAAACCCTGGTTTCATCATCTCTAATAACATTGTGACTTAAGTAAGGCCTCTGTTTCATTAATTTTTAACAATTTTTTTTCCTTGTACAAGAGATGAAACAAAAGTTCACAAAATCACACATCCTTACCCTTTGAGAGCACCAAGACAGATGAGAAAGCACTTGCTTAGTTGAATTTCTCTACTTGTACAGTTGTTTCACAATAAAAATGGTGACATTCTTTTCTGAACATACTCTATGCGTGTGTGTGTGATAACTGTTCACAATTTTATAATTTGTAGTATAATAATTTTAAAGATTTTTCCATCAAATTTAGTATTAATTCAAAACAATAGCACTTGTATTTTCAAAAAACATACAAACAAACAAAATTATTAGTTAGATAAATATTAAATAATTTTTATATCATATAAAGGATTTTTGAAGTTAAGAAATATACCTCTCTCATCACAAGCTCCAAGAAATTGAACAACATTAGAATGAGTTCCAACTCTTGCCATTAAATCTAATTCACAAAATAAGGTCCTCTTTTCTTTGTCTGATAACAATGAAGGAGCTACATAAAGGAAAATCATTTAAAACCATTATCTTTATAATTGCATTTAAAAGCATTAAAAACATGTTATGAAAAATAATAATATAAAAATCAATCTCCTCGTAATAAGATACTAAATACATTAAAAAGCTCATAATTTTCCATTCCAAACAAATATAAAGTATTAATTAGAGCTCATGAAAAAAAAAATTAATAACTGATTAAATTTTTGAAAATGGTTGCTCAATGTAAAATAATATAAATTGTTTTGAAAAAATATTTTAAATACCGTATTTATTCAAATCTAAGCTGCACCCTAAATTCGCAATAAGTTTTGGTGAAAAATGAAAAATAGTGTGAAATGGTTTATCAATATCCAATTTTACGAAATTAAAATAAATTTAGAAGGAGAACTAATAAGAAGAGAATAATTAGTTATTTTACCAGTATTACAAACTTTTAAATACAAACATGAACCTGTAATGTGGATCTAATTGCCCCATTCAACTTATTTTATCACTAGGTTTCTAAACTGCACCTGATTTTCAATAGCATTAACACTGGGAAACAGTGAGGCTCGATTTGAGTAAATACAGTATATTCATATTACATGTGTTACTAAAATAATTTTCAAAGAAAGTTATACCTAAAATACTTTTAACAATATGAAAAATTACAAGAAGAAAATAATTAAAAATATATTTACCTCACTTATAATAATGAAGGTTAATATTAGATATGAAAATTAGTATCCAAGAACTAATGTAACAAACAAGATGATTATCCTACATGTCTTTCAAGCATAAGGTAAAACTTATCAGCAGATCTTCTTTTAATATATAAATTCTTACAACTCTTTTTCTCCCTTTCATTTTAGCATTTATCTTTTAAGCATAATTTTTTAAAATTCAAGTTTGAATAATATTTCAAACACAATTTTATAAATTTTGTGTGTTATATAATATTAATAATTAGCACTGTAAATTTTTACAAATGAAAATACCTAATTAAGAGATAATAAAAACTTTTTCCAACATAGTGTCAATGTAAATAAGTCATCCTTTCAAAATATTTTGTAACCTAAAAATCAAAACACATTCTTTTGTGAAATAAAACAAAGTTATAGTTCTTGTTGAAATTAAATGTATAAACCACATGCACAAATAAGGATATGATTGAAAATTCAAAGCCATGTCAATGACTAGTAATTGTACATTGAATGCTAATAAATAAATGGGTTGCACATTCATAAGACTTGATCCTTCATTATAACAATTCCTGGCAACAACTATTGTTTTCGCCACCTTTGCACAATCATGACTTCACAGTTGGTGGTATACTGTCTGATAAGATCAACCAGTTTCATACACCTGACTATGTGATTATGTTCAAAGTTGACCAATTGGTCTTTGATATTTTTGCTAAGCATTACTGATTATCTCTGGAGCAGTGCAATGCCAAAAATGAGAAAAACAACTGTCCAGAATTATCACTCATTTCGTACAATGCCAGTTACAAAGTAAAAACATGCACTATGACCAAAGTTAACATGCAATGATCTTGAAAATTTAATTTTGGTATAAAAGACTTTGTATACAAAATTTCAAAACAATTAGATTATTTTTAAAGTTCATTCCCTTTATTTAAAAAACTTTTTTCATGCTCAGTAAAATACAATGCAACTTTTTAGAAATAGTGCACTTTAAAATAAAAATTGATGAATTCCATCATGTTTTACTTGGGGAAAAAAAGTTTTTCCTTCTTTTTTTTTTTAAATAAAAATCTTTCTCCCCAGATTTATTCCTTTTTTTTTTCACACATTGTAATATGCATAAATAAGCCTTCTACAGACTTATTAAAGATCTCTTTCAAATAAGTCCTTTTTTTAAAACAAAATTTTTTATCACTTCTTTAAATTTTAGTCTTCAATAAAACCAAAAATTAATATTTTCTGTCAGAAGTAATTGCTCAAACTTTGATGTCCAAAGTGTTTCATTTATTTTACCTCTAGTCTGGGCATTGCCCCCCCCCCCATCCTTCCCTACAAAGTTAAAAGGACAAGAATTTGGATGATATTGGAAAATTTTCATATTTTGATCTTCATTCTCAACCACTAAACATTTTTTGTGCACTTTCATTAGCTGTTTGGTTTTTATTTTATACTTTCATTAATCACTTAAATACTCAATAGTTAAGACTACAAATTGTGATTTTTTAATACGCTAAAAAGGTTCTCAAAATAAATTTTTTTAAAAAAACATTATGGTCTATCGTTTACAAAATATTGCTGAAACATAGCCAACAATATAAAAATTTTATAAATAATTTTTAAAATTTACTTTAAAACAAGTTGAAAGATTTCCTCAAAAAGATTGAAAATTTGGTGGAATATTCATACACAATTAATTCTACACAATATTCATTTATAATACGAAAAGTTTACCTTGCATATGCTGTACTATGCAGGGAATGGTCTGTGAATTCTTATGAGCAGTGCCTTCACGCACTTCACCAAATTGTCCAACACCCAAAACGGTTTGATGAACTACTAAATTACTTCTAGGAATCTGAAGTTTTTTTAAAGAAAACATATTCATTATGTTCTCATAAACTTCTGAAAGATCTGCATCTTCACTTATATGTAGCATCCCAGGAACAAAACCATTTTCATCCTTTAAAAAAATGTATTTTTCATTAGAAATAAAAACTACCACACTAAAACATATTATTGGAGAAAATGGTACTAATTACAAAATTCTTGTTACTTATGTGACTATACCAGGGTTACAAAAAGAAAAAAGTAAATTATAACAATATTAAATTTTGAATTTTAGAAGTCATAGCTATCATGTCCTTGGTAAATCTATTTTTGTTTCAAAGTAAAAAAGCATCAGTTGAAAAAAATTAAATTCCAAATCATACCTTTTCATGGGGAAAACAATCACTTAAATCCGAAGTCAGCTTACAAAGAAAAAGATACACAAATATACACAATTATTTAAAAATCTTTAGATTCAAGATAAATATCAAAATAAACTCTTTAATAAAAAAAAAGGCAGCAAAAAGGAGAAATGAAAATAAAACAATGTCATTTTGATATCTTTTTACAACCCTATCAGTTAATCTTATTACAATGCAGGATTCATGCAAATAACTTTGAAGTATATATTAAATTTAAATTAATATTGTTTTTAATGATTATTTATCTGAAAATAAACTTTTCAATTTATATTAGGCAATAAAATTCAAAAGTAATAATAAAAATTTTAGTTTTTTCTTAAAAATTGATAAATAAAAAGATTTTGATAAAATATATTATAGAAATTTTGTTGATGTACATTATAAGGGAAAAAAATTCTTACTCCTTCTGACCCATGAACTCTCAAGACCATTTCATCAGATGGACGTCTTTTTCCATAATGCCTCCTTAGTAAAAAGTATAAAATTACAGATAATACAAGAAGAAATCCACACACACCAATAGCAGCTGATAATATAACAGATAATGTGGAACTCGTCAGAGCTGAAAATGTAAAACAACCCATGAAAAGCAAATAAAAGTTAAATTAATATTTTTTACTATAGCTTTACAATGATTTGAATATCTATATTTAAAAATAAATACATATACTTTGATTTCAAACAACTGCCCATAAAAAGCTATTAGCAAAACCTACAATTCTGAATAAATTGTAGATTTTGTTAATAGAATTTAGGAAAGAAATAAAATACGAAAAAGCAGGAAATAGATTAAGTAAAAAAAATTTCAAAAATACATCACTTCAAAAACAGGGTGAAAAGTTTTATCAGACTAATAAATCACATACCAAAAGATTACATAAGCAATTTAGCAAAAATTAGCAAAATAACAAATAACCTAAAAAAAATTCTAATAAGTTAAAAATAATTTTTTTTGAAAAAAAATTAATTAAACCCTTTCACTCCCATTTTTTTTCTTATTTAAAAAAAAATGGGAGTTTTACACTCAAAAAATTATTTTATATTTGTTTTCAAAAATAACAAAAGCAATAAAAGGAAAATATTTATTGCAATACCTCTGGAAACATCTGGAGGGCTATTTCGACTTTCAAGAGTTGATTGTAGTGGTGAATATGCTACTTTTGTTACCTAAATACAATATAAAATTAAAATGAAACAGATCAAATAAAATTTTGAGGGGATAGTTAAAGCACCAATGCTCTAATGCCTAAAACAATAACCATGTTTTGATATTATCAAGATTTATATATAACAAATAAAGAAAGGTTTTCAATTTTTAAAATACAAGAATCATATCAAATATCAATCATAACACATGGGCTGAAAAGTCCCGGGCCTAACACATAGATGGTGCTAGTTTTATTGCAGTCACCTTTTTTCAGTTAATACTAACCTTCAAAAGACAGCTGTTAAAGTTTCATGATATTCTATTCATTAGTTTGTGAGTTATTGTGCTAAGAGTGCGGCTACTTTTCTTATTTTCAGAACAATGGATCAAAAACAATTTCGTGTTTTAATTTTACACTGCTTCTTAATGGGAAAAAATACCGTTCAAGCGAAGAAATGCGACTACTGGCTGTTAGCAGACCTGAAAAAAATGCTCGCCGGTAAGATTTTGCACGAATGAAGAGGCTATCGCTGAAACTGAGGCCTATTTTGAGGCAAAAGATAAATCGTTCTACAAAAGTGGTATTGAAATGTTAGAGCAGCGCTATGATTGCATTGCTCTTGATGGAGATTACGTTGATGAATAAAGCTAATTTTGAACCAAAAAACTGTGTTTTCTTTGTTAGGCCCGGGACTTTTCAGCCCATGTGTTATATATTTTGTAGATATATAGCTTCAAACCTTGATATCAGATATTAAGGAATAAAATACTAATTTCTAATTAACTTTAATTACTTATATTTTATTAAAATTTGTCTAACATTAGAACAAGTATACTGAAGATTTTTAGAATTAAAACAATATTTAACAATTGTATAAAATTAACATTTAACAACAAAAACTAACCCTGAATATACTAAAGCTCCTTTAAAATGAAAATATATATACTATTCTATATAATCATGAAACTTAAATGCCTCTTAGAATTTATCCTATAAGTTTTTATTCTACATAAATGAAAGTATATGTCATTGGATAGATTAACTAATCTATTCAAGAACTAATACTGTATCTATTTTCTCTCTGTATATATATATACAGTCGTACCTCTATTTAATGAAGTCAGTAAATCTTGAAAAAAAGTTTGTTATGTGGAAAATTCATTAAATAGATTCATTTTCTATTTTCTTTATATGCTTGGTACCAGGAGAAAGTTTGTAAAGTAGAGAGGTTAACAAAATAGAGGTTTGTTAAATGGAGATTGCATATATATATACACACACAAACATTTACAATATTTTATACCTATAATCATATAAATTTTAATATGTTTAAAAGTTATAAATAACTTCAAAAAATTAATTACTTCATTTAGAGAACTAACTACTCCAACAAGCACTTCATAATCTCTTTCCTCGGATAATGGAGCATTATAATACCCATTATACATTTTTCCATCTCCAATAGTGAAGGATTTATTTGCCTCTTCAGGAGTAAGATTAGCTGCTATGTAAAAAGGTAATCCAGTTTCCTTGGACATTGAATAATTACTAACTTCTTCTGGATTAAAGAGTATTATGGGACCTTTCTCAATTGGAACAACATAATAACTTCTAAAATAATAAGAATTAAAATATAATTAAAAAGAAAGGATTAACACTAAATGGGAAATAAACAATTTAAAAATTGACTTATTCAATGTAAAAAAAATTACTACATTGTTTGTAAAAAATCATCATAAAGATTTTAAAAAATCGTTTTTAATATAATGTTAAAAGGCAAAGTTATTTTTTTTAAAAAAATATGCAACTTATTAAATTATACTAACATTTTAAAGTATTAGTAATAAAAGCAATATTTTATGGCCACATTTATAATCAATGCATAAGCAATACATGAAAGTGAATTATAGAAAATGAATTACATTAAATTAGTATTAAAATAGTTTTGAAACCAATAAACCTTCATTTCTTCAGAAAAAGTTACTTAACTTCTATAGAGTTAGTTTCTCAAAATATGACATTTTTACAATATAAAATATGATTTTATGCTTCATAAAATTCAGTTAATAACTTTGATAGTGTACAAAGTTTTAATATTTAACAAACCAAATTGTGATAGGCCAGATCACTAATTTTTAAATATTGAAATTAATTTATGTGTGTATACAGATTGTGCAATTACATTTAATGATTTATAATATGTAGACAAATTGTCCTTTTTAATAATTTGACTCTTGAAGCAAACAATTTTAATACGCTATTACAGATAAATCATGCAGTAATAGATAATAAAATTTATTTTAATAACTTTTTGTTGATATATGAAAATGAGTAGGAAAAGGTTAATGCAATTTTTCTACTCAACTATCAGATTTTCTTTAAAATGAATTTCTATTTATAAGTGTTAATCAAATTTTATGGTTATTTTTCAGTACATGAACAAGCACAAAAAAAAACATTTTCTTTGCAAAAAAATGCATGCATATATATTACTTTATTTGTTAGCCCTTGATATTTTATTTCATGTTGCTCTTATTCTATGTTTTCTAAATTTACCCAATGGATTATTTTTCTTGGTAATTAATAAAATTATTTGTACTTTTTTAAATATTTTTTTTTAGTATTTAAGGCTCCCATCTACCAAATAAAAACTTCAAAATGACGAAAGCACCTTCAATTACAAGGGAAGATGGGTGTATCTAAAACAATGATGAAGTTCTCATATGACACTAACCACCAATGAACACAGATAAATAGTTCCCTCAAAAAAAATCATATGCTTTTTTCATCTAATATTTCATTAGTTATCTTTAATTTAAAGAGAATACTTCTGTCTTTTTTTATTTTATCCTATTTTCTGACAGCTGTCATTGTAAAAAAAAAAAATGTAATAGCTCCAGATGATGAATATTTTTTATTGCGCAGAGCGTTTATATGACATTTGTTTTATCTTCTAGAGAAGAGAGAAAAAATGAATTGAAAAAAAAAAAAAAGAGAAGATCATAAGTTCGGAGCGTGACCAAAATAGTAAACGTAAAAAAAGATCACACACTGGGATTGTGACACCGACTCACCAAAAGGTACCCCTGAAGCTCCAGATGAGAATAAGCCAGTTTAGGGAAGAATTATGTGTGTTTTCTCACCTACAACTGGTGCACAAGGCAAATGTTGATGTTTCTCCTTTCATTCAAAATGAAAATGATGCAGTTTAGTTTCTGTTACCTGCTGATACCATCGATTTCACATTGAAAAGAAATGTACAGTTTATGACTATTAGGTGCAGCATCCTTTTTTTTTTAACACTTGCTGGACAACCTGATTCCTCATCTTAGAATGAAGTATAGGGTAACATTGTCTTTGCTTATTGTTAGAATACTTGAAAATTTATTATCTTTCGATACTGTTCAAGCACTTAATCTAAGGGATCATACAAACTATACAAAACAAAATTCCTTTCTCTCCTAGCTTCAATAGACCTCTTCCCTGATTGATTTTTTTTTTTTTCCTGATCTCAAAGAATTTGTTCCACACTTTTTACTCAAGCATTTAATTTATAAACTATATATAATGCTAAGTAAGTATCTTCAAATAACGCAAAAAAGGAAATATTCCAAATCTTATGCAAGGATTAATGATATGAAAATATAAATTTTAATAAATGCTGAAATATGCTAAGAGCCAAATAAGTAAATCTAGATTAATTCAAATAAAAAACACAAATTTTTCCAATAATTCTTCCCTATAGAATAAAAAAAAACACATAACTGGTTAACTAATTTTAAAAACTTTATTTGAAAGAAGCTGCTGTTTTGCAGGAGCATGTCATTAGTTCTCTCAAGAGAACCAAGGTAAGATGGTTAACGTTTTGATAGATGCTGTTGTGATGCAATGATTTAGTTGAATGATAACAAATATATATCATATTATACAGCTAAAACTTTAACTAAATATTTTAATTTATTCAAATTACAAAAGAGTAAATTTTTATCTAAAATGTATTATTGGAAGAAGTACACCTAAATATAAATAATTTATATAACAAATAAACTTTAAATGCATATTGTCAGGAAAAGATGCAGATATCTTGTAGAGAATTTTTCACACAAGCAATCATTACTTTTCAATTCATATTTAAATACATTCATATTTCAATTCATTTTCCACATAAAATATTTGTACCATTTAATTATAATTGTTATTATAATTTTTATGCTTTACACTAATTATAAAATGAATTTCAACAGTTTGAACCAGCCAAAATTGTACATCCCATTAAATCCATTAATTTGTCACATCTATCTACATATAGTACTGTGCAAATTAATTGGGACAAACATATTTTTTAAGATAATTGTTCTTTTCTCAGGGATTTTCTGCCTCAAACCAGTTTAAACTGCATTTTCTTACAACATGCGACTGCTTTTCTCTAGTCTAAACTGGTTTGAAAACGTGGATCATGACATATCGAAAAATTTTCCCTTCAGTTGTGCCTTGGTTGCTGAAAGAAGTAGTCGCTTGAGTGAATTGTCTCCTTCTGTTGTATATTTAAAAAATGGATACCACTCCCAGGATAAGGATTGGAATTGTTACCCTTAGTCAGCATACTTCCATGACTGTGAGGGATATTGTTGCAGCAGTTGGAGTTGTAAAAATCCAGTGTTTCTAGGATTATTAATCAACAAAAGAATTTTGGGGCAGGGTCTCCAAAACGAAAGAGTAAATGTGGATGCAATCGTAAGACTACAATCGAACAGACAAATTTCTTGTATGAAATGATATAATGCATCCTTACAAAACAAGCAGAGATTTTCAGAGGGAATTATTAGCTACAATGTGGGCGTTGATTCATCAACAGTTTGACAAAGGCTTATTGAAGCTGGGAGATTTTCAAGAAAACCTATAAAAAAACAGTTATTAACACCTGCAATAAAGAAAAAACACTTGGATTGGGCCAGGAAATATCAGTCTGGACTGCACAAGATTGGAACAAGGTTGTGTTCAGCGACGAAACACATTTTTTTGTCCAAGGGTTTTGACCAAGATTTGTCAGGCAAAATGATGGAGAACCCATCAGGGAACAACATCTTATTCAAACAGTTAAGCACCTTCAGAAACACACGTTTGGGGGTTATTTTACTTCTGGAGAACCTGGCAGCTTAGTACCAGTTGAAGGGATGATTAACTCTAACAATACATTTCTATAATAGAAAATAAAATTGTGCTTATGATGCAAACATTCACTAGTGGTGTTGGTATCTTTCAACAAGATCTTGCTCCATGCCATACTTCTAAGCTAATTTTTTTTCAAAAACAGAAAATAATGGTTTTAGATTGGCCTTGTAAATTCTCCTTATGTAAAATCCCATCAAAAATTTGTGGATCATTGTAAAGACACGTGTGAGTAAAATGGATTGCTCAACAAAAGAAACAATGGTTGAGAATGCTATAAAAGTTTGATTTCGTGATGACGAAATCAAAAATTTTCATTATATAATTTAGTGGAATCCATGCTAAACTGTGTATGGGATCGTGTATGGGATCTCATTCAAACTAGAGGAAGACATTTTGTATTAGATTGCTATATGGTGCAATGTAAATTAATCTATACTAATTAAACAACATTTGTGAAAATTTTTGTGTTTGTCCCAAGTAATTTGCACAGTAGTGTACATATAATTTAAATAAAATAACCAGAAACATAAATTTTAGAAGATGAACAGTTTTAAATATTTCTAATAAATAATGAAAGACAAAAAGAGAAATGTAAGTTCACTTACGTTATTGGACCTTTATCACTATATCCAACAGGTAAATTCACTAACATAGTTTTTCTGTTTTTTTCTAATATTTCTACAGGTAATGGTTCATCTGGATCTGTAGGCAAAATGTTTATCAACATTTATAATCAATACAAATAAATATCATGATATACAATTAGGGTAAAAATAAAATGTGACTGAAGAAAAAGAATGAAGATAGAAAAGAAATATGAAGAATTTTTTCCCTTCAAATATTAACTACTTATTCTTATCCAAAAATTTAATTATAATTACTTCTAAATGGAAATTATTACCTCCCACTTCAGTCAATACAGTTTTTGTAGAAGGATCAGTATGTCCATCACTTGTAACTGCCCAGATACTTATATTGTATATTGTACCTGGATGCAAGCCTATAAGATCAGTATGAACTGAAGTATTAGAGAATGTCCATTCATTTCTTTCAATAAATCAGCGCTATATGATTTCAATGGATATGCAGAAACCTATAAAATACATATTTTTCAGAGCTCAGAAAAGTTTTATATACATAAAAAGGTTAAAATAAAATATTTTTAAGTTAATAATAATAAATTATCATTTCATGTTATCTGGTTCAAAAAATATGACTCTACATTTCAATACTTCATATAAGGAAATGATAAAGGTATAAAAGAAAGACTACCCATAATTTAAAAACAAGTAAATTTGTATAATATTCTAATCATAAAAATTACAAGGAAATAAGGAACAAATAACCTTATAATTTAAAAATTCAATTAGTAATTATTTGACTTATTTAAAATATGTACCAACTTTCCCAGTAAACAAATGTACACATATGTTGTATTTTGCATAGCAACTTGTATTGAAGAAATTCATTACTTTAAAAATGCTAATTTACAGTATGGGCAATCTCCTTTGTTTTGTGAATTGTTCTTAGGGAACAATTAAGTCTTTAATTCAACAATCAATTATCATCGTTCAACCTACCTTAATTGTACCATTTTTAACTTGCTTTGACTGGCATTAGTTACTTACATAAAGGAAATTTTATAAATACAAAGCTAACTTTCATTCATTAATGACAGATTTACACATAAAAAGACAAAGATAAAACTGTTTTACATTCAAAGGAACGAAGCACATTATTTAGTTAAATATCCTTAAAAAAAGTTGTCTTGCAGTTTTACTTTTATGTTTTTGAAGAACACTGCTGAATTTGCAAAAAAATATAAAATTACACCATGTACTTCATATTGTTAATTAGCTGGGCACCAGTGATGTACTAAAAGTAATTTACACATATTGTTATACCAAACATATTGACTTGGTTTAAATAAAAGGTTTTTAACAGCTTCAGATAGCAAAATATAGATATTAATTTTTA